>MU602997.1:14424-27102 GCA_025201865.1 Ramicandelaber brevisporus
TAATAACAATCACTTGTTTATACTCCTTCTTATTCACTACTTTACATCTTTATTTTCAAAACAAACCCTATCACCAAAAATACATGTCAGTAGCGCGTGACATGACGTACGTCCTGCCAATAATAATTGACGTGCCAAGGCAAGCCTCGCAGTCCAATAATATTTCCGTAATCAATCTCCGGCAGTCGTACAAATCGCCTGTGCGCAGCTTTGTGTTCTGTCTTGACCTTTCACTTCACATACACCTGATACACACTTCATACACACGCTTTACACATACATACAAACACACTTTCTTTCTCTCATGTCTCTCTTGTTACTCTGCCTGCTCTGGTCCATTCTCCAGCTAGTGGCCGCCATGCCACAGCAAACACCAACTCTAACACTAACGCCAACTCTAACTCCAACACCAACTCTAACTCGAACGCCAACTCGAACACCAACAACTGTGTCAACACCAACTTGGTCTGGGTCTGCTTCTCGGTCAAGCACAGCTTTCATGCCTACATCGACCAGTTGGCCAGCTGCCATTCCTCCGCTTGTCTTTCGACCCTCGAGCCTACCGCTTCCATTTGCTGCGCGTATTGTAGTCCAAACCAACAACAATATACAGTCTGTACTGGTGGATTCAACTCGTGAGAATAGCATTGCAATCGCACGCTGGACACATGAATTCAACAGCAATGCGACGCCTGAAACTCCACAGCTGCTTCCAAGCAACTTCAGCTCCGTCTACCTCATGTCCAACAGCAACGACGGTGGCAGCGGCAGTAGTGGCAATTCACTCGCCAATTCTGGCATGGTTGGCTTGGCAGGTATCAACACACGCGTACCTGAGCTCAATCTCTTCAAATCAGTCCGTTCTGCAATGGCCTTTGCAGTTAACAGAGGGTTTAGTCATTTGATTCTTTATGCCAACAGCTCCTCACCTTCAAATCAATTTGACGGCATCGACTCGCTTCCGCCATCACCTGGTTCTACAAAAATTGATTCTGATCAGCTACCAGATTTTGTATTTACGAATCCGCAACCACCGATATCGCCACGACGAGCAGAGGCATTTGGAATTGATGACAAGTTTATGATGCTGTATCCGTTGATATCCGAGCGAACACTTCAGGGATTGCAGCTGTTCAGAGCGGCCTTTGACCTATCAAAGTCTCCCAAGTTGTCGGTGGTTGTGGTAACAAGTGCAATTGGCGAGCGGTTGAATAGTATCATTCTCCAGCAGCAGCAGCAGCAACAGCAGCAACAAAGTCCCTCAACAGTAGCATTACCAGAGAATAATGCAGTCAAGCTGACAGTACAGGTGGCGCCAATTTACATCCTTCCAGCTCATATCACTACGCCAAGTTCACTCCCATCGGGCACGATTATCTTGATTATTATGGGGTGCGTAATTGGACTGCTTGGTCTCGGACTGTGGCTGTCTCCACGGCTTGAATTGATTAAACAGAGAAGAATCTCAAGTGATGAAATTGCAGCGATAGAGTTGGCAGTTCAGCAGGCACTGGATATGACACAGCAAACAATTGAAGAACGACGTGCAGCGCTCGCAGAACAACGTGCGCGTGCTCGGAACGAACTACCAAAACCAATCAAACCGAGCTTGGAAGATATTGAGGTTGTGCAACTTGACAAATCCAACATGGATCGAGTGCTTATGCGAATGCAGCCAAGTACAGATAGAAGAGACAATGCTGGCGAGACAAAGGGAGATGATAAAGGTAGTGCAGATGGAGATACGCCAGTTCATCCACTCCAGGCAGCTCCACCAACATCAACAGTTCACGAGTCATGTAGTATTTGCATAGAAGAGTTTGCAGTTGATGATATTGTTCGAGTTCTCCCATCGTGTCGGCATGTGTTCCATTCAGCGTGCATCGATCCATGGCTAACCGCTACCAGTGCGCTGTGTCCATTGTGTAAAGCAGATACACGAACCCCGTCAGAGATTGCACACTTTGACTCGCGCTGCAAGTCGATTCTAGATGGTGCGTCTGCAAGTGTTGATGTAAATGTCAATAGAATCCAAATCACGGCGCAGCACTTTGACGATATTATCGATGCCATCTGCCTTACGAGAAACGGCAGTATCATCAAGCGGACGCGGCCGGTCACGATTAGAGCGCATCACACAAACAGCGCAATAGTCTTGGCACACTTTACGACCACTAAGTTCATTCGGGCCGAAAGACGCGACAGTGAACAAGCAAGTTGGTGGAGCAAGCTTACTGGCAGAGTGCACACAATGGCTCAATCACCAGAATGCATTGAGATTAGCATGAATCCAACACTGGCATCGCAGCGCAATCAACAGAGACAAACTGCCTATCCACCCAGACGAGTATAACACACTACTACTTTGCTAAAGGTGTCTTTTTTAAAGTGATCGATGTAGTGCAGCTCGTTCAAGCTTCGCAGTTAGACTGGGCTTGTCGTACCTTCACCTTGACCTCCAACTGCGACTTTATTTGTTTTGTAGGCATACTTGAGATGACCTTCATCCCGATTGAAGAGGCGCACGCTGTCTGTGCCAAGCTCGTAGCTGTCACCGACTCGCCAGCCGAGCTAGCCGTTGAACTCGACCGTGTCTACAGCTGGTTGTCCGAAGTCGTACCGCCGCGATTCCTCGAGCTTTCGCATCACGAGCAACGTCGACTTGCAGTAGCTCCCGCAGTTTCGCAGTTAACTGGCCGCGCTACGGCACTCGCTCAGGTGGATGGCCTTCCAACTGCCTTAAAGATAGCGCTCTCCAGTGACAATAGCACAGCCGCTCTCAAAGCAGCCGAGATTATCGCGGTAACGATGAATGCCACGAGACACACACCATCATCTGAGCGCAACGTATCACTTTTGCCGCAGAGGCTACTGATTAATGGACCATTGGTGGGTGCGATGATTGATGCTCTGGCATCGACAGAGTCCGCTGACGTCTATCGCGTACTCTGCATAGCGTTAGCAGCGACTCTCCGGCAATCTTCAATAGGATTTGACATGGCCCTATCTCGCGGTCTCATCAATGTTGTGATTAGTCACATGAAGCGCCTCAGATCAAGCTGCACTCAGGCACAGCCTCATCTCACAATGCTGCTCGCGACCATTGTGTTCATGTCAGATTATAATCCGCAGCCAACGAAGAGCGATCACTCCATTCTATCACCAGTATCACAACAGAGCGAAGCTGAATATTCGCAAAAGCCACGACGGGAGTTTGATGACACACCAGACAAATATACCTCAGTCAGAATCAACCTGGCTCCAGTCCTCGATGAGATTGGGCAGCACTTCAAGGAATGTGTTCTAATCGATGACAATGAGCACGATGCAGCTGGTGTAGTGCGAGCTGGACTGGTTGGTTTGACTGGCTTGGTGCGAAACCGCATGATTATATCGATATTGAACGATGAATTAGTTTTGACTCGTATTGCTCATCATCTGTCACATGGTCTGCACGAAGCCATACAGCTGGTTAAAGCTATTAGTGAATGCCATTCAGCGACTGCGAAGGACTTCATCAAGTCAATCCTGCCTAATGCTGATACTTTGGTCTCAGACGTCGTCAATTGCTTGAGTGCTCTATCCTCTGGCAATTGTGGTGATGATGGCGAAGATGGCGATGATGGCAAACTGGCTAATGTTATCGACTCCTTGGACTTGATTGCCTGTTTGTACTCGCTTGATGTCAACATGCGCAGCGCTGTAGCTGGTTCCACTCTCCCTCAACAGCTGCTCCAGCTACTGAATGATCCTGGGATTCGGGTTGATGTGGTACTGCGCATGGCTGCCATTCGCACTCTGGTCTCAATTGCCAGCTCCACGCTCTTGCCGCTTCCTGAAGAGCTCACTGTCAGCATTGTTGCTACTCTGGTCAATGTAGTGCGGCAGTTTGAGCATGTGCAACTTGCTCGCGAGGCTGTTGATGGGTTCTGTGGCTTGAAGTTTACATCCATCGAATTGTATCGTATCTGCACACAGCATCCAGTACATGCTGTTCTGCTAGAGCGATTCGACCAACTCAGTCAAGAGCCGGCAGAACACGATGCATTGCAACCGGTGCTGACTGTTCTTTCCACCCTCATTGACCGCGATGCCACTGCCTCTGTTGCTATAGCTGCGCATCCTGGTCTGGTTACACGCATCTGTCAACTGTCTGCTGGCACCGATACACCACATCTTGCCATCTGTGCGCTCTATCTGTGGCAGCAGCTGCTTGACAAAGAGTTGACTGTCCTCCCACATCCTGAAATGGAGAGCTTGATAACCAGTGCGACTCAACTGGCGCTGCGCAACGATGTCACATCCCATGAGGCTGGTACTGCCCTGGAAGCACTCTACTTTGTGTATTACGACCTGGTCCTGGCCGATCGCCATCGCATTGTCAGTCTCTGCTGCTCACTGTTCCGTGGTAAATGTCACAGTGCACTGCTGTATCCAACTGGAGCTTTGTTGGATGCCGTATTGTGCACACTGACGATTGATGATAAGATGTACGTTGCAACGATCGCAGATGTTACATCGTCACTTGACATGGCGGCAAGTCACGAAGTGAACAAGCGTGCTGTAGCCATTCTGGACCACTGCCCTGCTCCGCCAAATAACTACCCTGCGCTGTATCAGCCTGCTGATTCATCTGTTTTTGCTACAACGGACGCTATTCGCGCATTGCATGCTCTGATTACTGCCTCACGCTCTGAGCCAGACTGTGCGTTGGATTGTATGTTTCTGCACGGTGCTACAAGTATTGCAATGTGGTATCGTCAATCTACAGCCGATGTCATTTTATCTCTATACCGTGAGTTGCAATTTGACGAGATCTTGGTTGATATTGCTCTGAACACAGGCAGTTCATTGGAAGTGCGCTACAACATTATTTATGGTTTTATGAGATGTATTAAGCCATTCTCGGTTCCTGGCTACTCTAACTCCACTTCACAGCAAATGCAACAGTTGGAGTATATGACGATCCAGTTAGTTGGCCAGCTGGGTAGCATGGATCCAATCCTTGTTCAGTTAACAAGCACTCTTGTTACTCGAATCGCCAATTACATGACAGATGCAGGCAAACATCAGCTCATCAGCGCATCCACACAGATATGCCATCGATTCCAAGAGGGCGACCACCATATTCCGCTGTTCACTCTGCTGCATGCAGCAACATTTGTTGTAGTTTGTGGTGATTGCAATAGTGAGGGATTATCGTTTGCTTTGCGTATTGTTAGTGATTTGGCGTGTGATACATTTGGTTCAATCGGAGTGCATCCACGTCATACTGAGCTGCTGATGAACATTCCCCAGTTATCCTGGATCTTCCATCAACTACAAACTGGCAATCAGATACCTCGCCACGATGATCTGGTCAATGTGTTATTGGCGACCGTTTGCTACCAAGGTCTACCAGACAACATGGTAACACTTGCTGCCAACTGCTTGAAAGCTCTCTTAAGCGACTGTGACCCAACCCATCTTACCAAAGTCTCAGTGCGTATCCAGACTGAACTCCAGACTGAACTTCAGCATCTTCTTATTCCTTGTAGCAACAACAACAACAGTAGCAACAGTAGCAGTAGCAACAACAGTAACTCGGATGTATATTATCGTGCGGTGGCTGAGCTCTTAACCACATTGCTTGGTCGACCCTCAAACCTGTTCAACAGGCTCAGCAATTCCTGCATGTACGAGTATGTTGTTCAGCGAGTTGACTCCAGCATTGACGACGAAACCTTCCCCGCTGTGTATGGGCTATTTTCTGATTCAATTAGTCGTTTCCAGCTTCGTCTTGAGAAGCATGGCTTGATGCGAGTACTAACACGTGCACTCCGTAGTTCGAGCATCAGCACTTGCATCACAGCTCTCTCTGCACTGCACAACTTTGCCCTCAACAATCGAACACGTAATAACTTGGATGTAGTAGATGTGAATATACTCGATGCATTGCATGATTTGCTGGCGAACTCCTCAGTGCCTTTTCTTATTAAGTCTAAAGTGGTTGATTACATTGATATGATCGAGAAACGGATATCATACTCAAATGTATTCGGTGGAGCTGCTGGATTGCGGATTCGAACAATTAAGGAGCGCATGATTGGTATGTTGCCAACTCTGTTGCAGGCTGTGAGTGAATCTCCATCGGTGCATTTGGCAACCATGTTCATCAATATAATCGCATCAATCAGTCAGCTTGATGGCATATCATTCACTTCTTCACAGTATGTAAATACAGCCAGCCAACAAATGCTCAAATTTGTAATACAGCCATTCGCATCACCTTCTTTTTCAACGTCAGCACTTGATCAATGTGGTAGCTGGGCCATGAAGCTCCGTGTGCTTCGCTGTATCCGCCATGTTCAAAAGCTGAACAACCATCAACCATTCCGTGGCTTAGCTAGCATCTTCAGCCCAACCTTCATTGATTGCCTTCTGGGTATAGCTCGTGACAGTCATTGTCCAGCCGCTCTCCGTGGGTTGTCACTCACCATAATTAACACAATTCAGCAATCGAGCTCTGGGTTTGCAATGGTACGAAATGCACCACACCTCTCAGAGTCTGCTCTTTATGATTTCTCAATCACAATTGACGAGCTGAGCAGCTTGAGATATAGTGGCAGCGATATTCCTTTCAGCCTCAAAGTGTGCACACGTGACTTGGTGTTTGATACAATTCGTCGCAAGTTTAATGCTCGTCGCAGTGATAATACACCAGAAATCTCGATTTCAGAAGTTATCACCAAATACAGCTCTTTGTTGTCAGCAGTAGCGCGTGCCATGCGGCGGATGCCCTCAGACCACGCGCTGCCAAAAACTGCTACTCGAATACTCTCTCTGGTCAACCCATTACATCTCAGCACACTGTTTGAAGGTGGGTACATTGATAGACAAGGGCGAGAAGTAGCAGCTGATAAAATTAGACTCTCATCAGAGCTAAGCAATGCAATGTACGCTGTGATCTCGGCTATTCTTGAAGGTGATAACCAGACAGACCAGTCCAAAACAGCCGTTCAAACAATCCAATTCCTCAGCTCACTCTGTCCTCGCCCCCAGAATCCCCATCAACCGCCACAACTGCCGCCACCACTACCGCTTATATTTGGAGGAGGTGGTTTGTTCAATCAACAGCAGCAGCAGCAGCAGCAGCAGCAGCAACGGCGAACGCCTACCATCCATCCTGATTTCTGTCTTGGATTTGTGCGATGCCATTCGTCGCTATTATGCCAGTTGTTGCGTAATTCAGAGTTGACTTATCGAGAGAGCTTAACTTCAGTGATTGTCAAGATGGCGAATGCAACATCCTCTTCCGACGAGTTCTTTGAGCTATTTGTTGAGACCAATATCTTGCGTGCTGTGTTTGATGGCGCAAGCTCAGGCTTGAATGGTCTCGGCCGATCAGTTATACAGCCACTCTGTCGTTTCATGTCTCTTCCACAGTTTATGCCAACTTCTAGCCATCATCAACATTCTGAGAGTCAAATCCGTGCTTGGAATGAGTTCATGGCCGAATTCGCGTCCATTTTGATCAAAGAGTTTGAACATGCTGCGGAATCATTCAAGAGATTGATACTCAAGCAGCGAGCAGCAACACGGTACACTGGCTCCACTGCCACCAACAGAACAAGAGTTAGTGCTGCTGCTGGAATATTTGGATTCTCCACATTCCAATCTCACTTGCACATGTCGATTGTACCGCTGCTCAACACTATTAGCCCGCAGCGTGCTAATCAGAATAATGCTGGCTTGTTTGGTGATATGTTTAATGATAACGAACCTGTGACTCATCCAGAGCTGTTGGAGCATGTTTGCAGAAGTGATGGTGGCAGAGGCGGTGAACGGATTCGAAATGCACTCGAGATGTGTTTGGCTTATAGCCCAAACGACATCAAGTATATCAAGGCTGTTCGGAGCTTTATCGACCAGCAGTTTGGTGGCGATGACTGCGATTTGAGCCTTGATAGTTTGCAGCCCATTTCTCCAGACATTAATCCTTATTAGTCCTCCTCCTCCACTCATTTAGTTACTTGTTTACTTGTTTATTTTACTTATATCTTTTTTTCGAAAGAATTGCGAGTATTTAACAACGTATGCCAAATCGGCGAAGGTGTTAAGACTTAGTTTATTACATGTAGGTTAGTTAGTTACCGGCTGTGATGATAGACATTGAGCTCAATTGTATTCTGATGCATTTGCCTTAGAGATGGCGATGTCTTCTGGAAGGTTGAGATATTGTGGCTAGCAATACTGTGATTGCTCAAACTCCTCGCCGCACCGGCTCCACCGCCCGCATTGACCTGATCGGCAGCAAAAGTAACGTTCAAGTACGTTGGTGTTGGAGGAACTCTGACAACGTGGCCAGCCAAGGTTGCCGAACGTGACAGCTCCACCTCTTCACCAGTTGCAATCATCTCATTACTGCCGTTGATGATATCCTCCATTGGTGCAGCAATTACATCGGCAGTTATCTTTAGCTGTGGCGGTGACGAACGCTGCTGCTGCTGCTGCTGCTGCTGCTGAGATTGAGGCTGCTGAGGTTGCTGAGCTGGTTTTGACTGAGAGTTGCTTGTCGTTTTCCTTCTGGTTAGTTTGCGTGCCAATCCACCCAACGCGCCATTCTCTCCAGCACCAGTACCTTGACCACTGCCAGGGGTTGATGGGTGACCGCCAATTAGCAGACCAGCTGCCCTTGCAATCTTCATTGATGCAGTTGTGGACCGCTTCGATCGATATCTACTCAGCAGCGATGCAAAGTGGACACCAAATACCACTGCAAACACGAGTGCGTACACAATCAAGCCAATGTACGAAATCAACTGCGTGCCAGCCGCATTTGCATTCAGGCTGTAGTTTGGATCGTTCTCGTGACCTGGCGGCGGAGGTACAGGTGATCTCAATGACGGATCACTATTGATGTCATCACTGTCGTTACTGCTTGCGCCACCATTGCTACTGTCGTTACCGTTGTTGCTTTTGCTGTTGCGGCCAGGCTGGAACTCAGTTGGCGGTAAAGTTGGAAGCGTCTTGCTCAGTGCAATCACAGAGTAATCCTGCCCAGCCACCAGTGGTATCTCCTGGTTATCTTGACCGGGTCTCTGAGCAGCCACCACGCTGATCAATTGTGGGCTCGTCAGTGTCAGAACCAAGTCGTCCGATAGCCCTGCAAACGGCTTTCCACCGCTAACATCTGCATTGAATCGATATGGCGCCTTTCTAATCGCAGCTACCTCGGTCGCAGTTAGATTGTCGGATGGAGCTGCAAACGCCGCTCTAGTCATAGAATCATAGTAACCCACTATGAATTTACCAAAGTGAGCAGTGACATTTGTACGAACAGAGTCGTCCCAGTTGATGACGAGCGACCAATTGCGAGCTGGATCGTACGAAGGCAGTGTAATGACAGAGAGGGTGGCACCGAATGTCTGCTTTTCGCGGTCGAGCCAAGCGAGTTCGTATTTGAGCTGGAAACCAAATGGATTTGCTGGCTTTTGTGGGGCAGCATCACCATTACTGCCACTGCCGTTACTGGAGGCATCATTGTTATTGTTGTTGTTGTTGTTGTTGTTGTTGTTGTTGTTGTTATTGTCGGGTTGCTGCTGCTGTGGCTGTGGTTGAGGTGAGCGCTTGACGAGTTGCATAGCTGGTACTGAGGGCGATGAGTTGAATGCGATGGCGGCGGCTGAGGATGTGGACGCCAGCGCCTGAATTGTCAGCACACCAATGCAAAGCAGGGTGCTAAACCTCCATCTCGTGTGATGCAATGCTACCATTGTCGTCTTTAGTTGCTCGTTGTCGAAGTGGAGACGGTGTATGTTGAGCTCGAGTTGCAGGTTGCGAGTTGGGTGTTCGTAGTGGGAGAGGAGAGAAGCAGGAGAAGAGCAAGGCAGAGTAGGACAGAACGAGGAAGAGCAGAAAGAAGAGGAAGCACACCTCGTTGATGCAGGAGGTTTGTCGTTGCTAGCGAGAAAAGGGAGAAGAACCAGTCTTCTTTTTCTTTTCTTTTCTTTCTTTTCGACTTTGATGCAATACGATACGATACGATACAACCAAGAATGATATCAACTACAGGAGGTTGAAGACGCTCGGTTGCTGGCAGTGGTGGTGGACAGAGGGAGAGGAGGGAGAGGGTAGAGGGAGACCAGCTCGAGTTCTATTTGCGGCGTATATGTGTAACTTGAACCAGCCAAGCTATACGGGAGGTTGGATATTTTTGGATATAATTGAGAGAGGTAGAAGTGGTAGTGGTGTATATGAGAGTGAGGGTGGCTGTAGTTGGTAGAGGCAGAAAGAGAGCCAACAGCAACCACAACTATTAAAAAAAAACAGCCAACGAGCAAGCGGCTTGTGCACAACAGTCGGTGCCTTTCTGTTCGCTGCCAGTGTTAGTGAAGTATTTTTCTTTTTTGAACCTGAATCGCAGCTAGTTGGCGAACCACAGCCAATGGTTTAGTGGCACAGAATCGGGTACACCCCTATCGAGGAACCCGATTCGACGTACGTAATATTCCACGCGAAAGTCACTCGCCGACCCCCGACGGCATTTTAAGCAAAAAAAGAGAGAGAACTGGGCAATTGGCTTTTAAAGGCAGAATATTAAAGAGATAAACACAGCTGCCAAGCCAAATATGACCATGTTGACGCTGGCAGCCGTGGTCCGAATCGAGCTCGACCCAGGCAGTCGCTGGGATGATGCTGAAGATGATGGTTTCGGCGTTGCACTATTTGATGCCGACGACCACGAGATTGTTGCTGATGTTGATGGTGACGGTGTTGTTGACGGTGCTGGATTGGCAACATCTCCCGGAAAGGGTCCAAACGGCTGATGCGGAATGCCAGGCACGGCCGGCGTGCGTCTAAAGTCGATCCCTTCCTTCATCTGGTACGGTGGAGCCAGGTTTGGACCAGCAGCTGGCACGACATCAAACCCGAGTGGCATTGTCAAATATTTCGTGAATCGCTCCGTGCCCATTTTTGCAATGTCGCTCACTTGCAGATTGAGGTAGTACGGACCCAGCCGCTGTCGCGAACCAAGGGCAGTCGGCGTGATCGATAGCACCTGGTTTGGATACACGCCGACTAAAAATTCTTTTGTTGCAGTTACTGTGGTGTTGGCATTGTTGGTGGAGTTGAAGCGAACCATTAGGACAAATGGCTTGGAGGCATTGTAGGAGGCAGAGGGGATCATTGTAATGTTGAGGCCGTATTCTCCGGATGTAATGTTGAGCCACTCGCATTTGCTATCGACAAAGATGCCAACTGGGTTCTGGGGACGGACCTGGGATGGCGAGAGCTCAGGCGGACGCTGAATGAGCTGGCGACGATAATGTTGGTGCTGGTTCTGTGGGAGACTGTCCAATGCAACCGCTGCAGCGACACACTGGGTGAATAACTGCAGCAGCAAGAGAAATGGCACTGCGGCCAGCACAGCGACAGACTTGAAGGAGAAGAGCATATGTAGAGAACAGCAAAAAGAAAAGCAAAGAAAAGAAAAGAAAAGAAAAGAAAAAAAGTAGAATGTTGAAGAAACAGGAGGAATGAGTGTTTAAACGAGAAGCAGGTATGCCAGCCGACCAGCAGCTTTCCAGGTGTATCGTGGTGGTAAGAGTAGTAGTAGTAGTAGTAGTAGTAGTAGTAGTAGTAGCAGTGGTTGCTTTTGCTGTTTAGTACGAAAGAAAGTGCGCAAAAGGAAGACAAAGAAGCATAGCAGGGGAGAGGACTGGCAAACCGGAACCCCGTGTCAAAAGAGGGAGAGAGAGAAAAGAACGCGCTCATTGTAAAAATAGCCTCAACCAATTCCCACCATGTCACTCTCACCTTCAGCCGTCGTCTCCGCACATTCAGTCCCCGGTTCCTTTTCTTTCTCTCTTTCTCTCTTTCTCTTTCATTAAAATCGCGCACTGCCTACCATGATCACGATGATGATGGCCATGACATCATTCTTGCCATAATACTAATATCTGTGACTAGTGGAGTAATCCCTTGGAGCCACGACCAATCCTTTGCCCTTTGAAGCACCTCTGTAGACCACATCCACAATGTCAATCAGCTCCTGCTCATCATTGATTGCCCAGTCAATCTTGTTGTTATTGCCAGTTCCACAGTCCACTTTAATATGCTGATTCTTGTAGAAGAACATTACCGCACATGGCTCATACAGCTCGTATAGTTCAATCAAGTCTTGGACATTGTCAACATCGACGGCGTAAATGACAGCAAACTTTTTGACCTTTTCAGCGATGCGAGCCAGCGTTTCGTCCATTTGCATGCAAGTTGGATCCCAGACGTGGCCGAAACGAATAATGACGACGCGAGAGTCTTCGTTGATAATGGCCTGGTCAGTCTGCCAGCCGTTCTTCAGCTGCGTCAAAGTGAACGACATTTCCAAAAGTATAACCGCTAACGAGCAAAGTGAGCAAGGCAGGCAAAGCAAGAAAGCAAATACGAGATTGAGTTGCAAACCACAAAAACAAAAACAAAAACAAAAACAAAAACAAAAAAGTCAGATCGAAAAAAGAGAAGAGAGATGATGCATAGATTTGCAGTTTGCAGCAGTCAGATCAGACAGTACCAGCAGCAGCACCAGCAGCAGAGACGGCTACTGTCAGTGACGGCACAGTTACTGGGCGTTCGTGGCGGTAATGCAAATAGCAGTTCGAGGGCAGCACGCAGCTTTGTTCCCAAGAGTCTGCAGCT
>MU602998.1:0-10134 GCA_025201865.1 Ramicandelaber brevisporus
AAAATAATGGACATTTGTTAACTATACACCGATGTTAAAAGCGTTTGTATGGCAAGAACTTTCCATCAAACGTCACTCTAACTCGGTCCCCGTCCGGCTTTGGCACTTTAGCCACATTAACCCTAAAGTCGACGGCACTCATGATTCCATCTCCAAACTTCTCCGTAATCACTGCACGCAGCGGGTTGCCATACAGCATCAAAGCTTCATAGAACCGGTGCAGCAATGGATCGGCTGGCGGCATGGACACCGCTCCGGCTCCACCACGCATTGGCAGCCCACTCAAGCTGAAATCCTCAATAACGGCCTCGCCTGACAAACCAAGCAGCTCGGCGAACTTGTTCAAGTCACCGCGGCTCGGCGTAGCCTGGTTATAGAAGATTGCAGCAACGAACATCTCGTCATGTCCAGTGGCAACGGCGAGTTGTTCAAAGGTGAGACCAGACCGTTTTTTCGCGTTCAACAAACGAACGCAGCCAGCGGGGAGACCAGTAGTGTACTGGCTGTTGACGGATGACGGAACTTCGGACGCTGAACCAGGAATACCGGAGGCTGGGATACCACTGCTCATTGTTCGCGCTATTGACTTCGCTGTTGACTTCGCTGCTGACTTTGCTGCTGCTATGTTGTTTCTTGCGGGATAGAAGAAAGAATAAAAAAAAAACAGAAACAAAAAAGATGACTAGCTGATGAACACTTCCGACAGAGAAAGGAAAGTATCACACGACTCAAAAACGCGGAAGGAGCTAAGGCTGGATTGGATTGGATTGGATTGGAGTGGAGTGAAGTGGATTGGATTGATAATCAAACGGCTTTAAAGTGGTATTTACGCTCTTGGAGCTGGATTAGTCCCATGTTGACTTCACGAATGTCGTCTGTCAGCGACAGGACTGCAGCAAGAAGCACAGCGGGAGCACCCCACCATATCCTAGTCACACACAATGAGGCAACCGGCATGTATTCTGCCAGAACCCAAGACGCGACGAGTTGGAATGCAATCATGGCATAGCACGCATAACAAACTGCACGAGAAGGCGGTGGAAGCTGCCATCTCTCAACAACAGTACACATGAGATACGCAGCAATGTGTAGAGCAACGATTGACATTTGAACTTGCATCAGCGGCCGTCGAGTTGGGACAAAGACGCCGCCATTGAACAGCATCTCTTTGGAGCCATTTGGTGTATCAATTTTGGCCGAGCCGACAAACGGAACATAAGGTAGTTGCGAAGGATCGCCAAGTAATCGAACGGCAATGATAATGTTACCAAGGAGGAGAATGCCGATTAGAGCGGCAAGGCAGCCTCTGACAGTCTTGTCAACAAAGTCATTGTCACTGCGAATATAGTTGATGAGGGCTTGCTGCTCGTCTTCATCTAGCACTGTTGGAGCCGAGATCGCCTTGGCAGCGGCTGTTTCGTAGTCAACGCCGTCCCAGCTGTCCCCTCTGGCCTTCTGCAGTTTACGAGACCGAGATGGAGTTGAGTGGATGTGTGTTTGTGCAGTCATCTTTTTTTTAGTCAAAAAGTAAAAGGAATAAAAGGAATAAAAGAGTAAAGAAGTAAAAGAAGTAAAAGAGTAAAGAACTAAAGAACTAAACAAAGAAGTGGCGAGGAGAGCAGGTTAAGATTGGGGAGCAACGAGACGAACGTGGATAGGAGGAGCAAACTTGCGTCTAAGGAACTTGACAATGAACAGAGGCAGACTACTGATTGCAGTGATAGCAATGACTTTCCATACAAACGAGATTTGGAGAATAAACGACAAGTCAAAGTATTCCCGTAATACATACATTGAGAGGATGTAAAGCAGCAGAGAGCTAACTTCAGCAATGACAATTAATCTATGCCAAGTGTTAATTTCGAAGGCCACCATCAGCAACTCGTTAAAGATAAGGGCACTGAACGAGATGGAGACAACGTGAATGAACTGAGCATCAAACAGCCAAACTGCAACCAACATTATAGCAGCACCCTGATAGATACTAATTAACAGCCATGTGGTGAATGTTCTGAACGAGAGCGATCTACCCTTGAGTAATTCTTTATACAGCTGCTCGTATTCCATTGCAATCTTCTCAGTAACATCGCAATCCAGCACGAGTGAAAACACGGGAGCCATCGTATAAACTGTAGCATAACCAACCATCAGCAATCCTTGATACAATGCGATTGGAGCAAAATAGAACATTGCGCTGAATACAGCCTGCATTATCGAGATGATCAAGCCTCGATGGAACACAAACTGAGCCAGCTTGGCAGATCGTTTGTAGGAGTTTCTTCCGTGCCATAGCATCAGCTTGGTAATGTGACTAAACTGAGTCACACTGATATCAGCCGCCAATGAAGCCTGCTTACCTTCTTTGCCTACAATACCAATGCCCAAATCAGCAGCTTGAATCATAGACACGTCATTGCCTCCATCGCCAATGCAGCAAACTCTCTTTTTGGTATAGTTTTTGATCAATTTAGCCACATCTGCCTTTTGAGTAGGCGAACAGCGGCATGCAACAACACAGGGCAGCTTTACTGCCAATCTAATAAACTCATTCTTATAGTTATCTATAAACAGCTGCAAAGACTCACCATCGATAACCAAACAAGTATTATCGCCCAATCTTTGTAACTGATCCAACGCCACATTTGCCTCGTTGATCGTTTTTAGTTTTGATATTTGATGAATCTGCTGAGTGCGTGACACTAGCTTGGAAGACACGGCAATGCATGTTGCAGTTTCCACCTTATCGCCAGTTAACATCCATATCTTCAAACCAGCGTTTCTTAATTTCTCAAGAGTAGGCTTTACATTGTCCTGCAATTTGTCTTCAACACCAGTTAAACCAAGAAGTTCCAAGTCATGCTCCAAGTAATTGGATATAACTTGATCCATGTTAGCCTGTCTGTTACTCATACTAACTTTAGCCTGAGAATACATGGTATCAAACTCATTGTATAACTCCAGTGACAATCTCTTTCGAGCGATAACCAAAGTGCGTAAACCCTGTCTAGCCATATTTCCGCATTCTTCATCCAACCAGTCGTTATATTGCACAATTTTACTCATTACAACATCTGCTCCTTTTTGATAGAATACAATTTCATTATTCAGTCTATTTTTGAGTATAATTCCCATTCGCTTAGACTCCGATGTAAATGGGAACACATGCAATATCTCATACTCAAACACTGGCTGACTATTGAGACACGTTGCCTTAATGTGAATCACGTCCAAATCTCTAAACACCAATTGCAATCCAACGCTTTCTGTAAACTTGACGATAGCCACTTCATCAGGTGACGATGCCTGATATGTAACTTTGGGTGTAGATGCCACCAATGCACTGCCGCTGCTGCCCACTCCTTGGTCATCTCCACCGTACATGTTAATTGTCGATTCAATAGCAGCTGTAGTAATATTGCTTGAGTCAGACTCTGGCTCAACTGGCGTAACATTATGACACAATGCGAGTGCTTCAATCAAGTCTGCAATGCGTCCTGTCAAATCACGACGTCCTTTATTGGGAACAGCGAACCCTCCCACTCCTCCACTGCCAGAGTCAAATATATCCAACTCCGATTGGTCTCTAAATGGGTTGTTATTGCTACTGTTACCACTATTGTTATCCTCTGCGGCACTGTTGACATAGCTAGAGAATGCATCTCGCAAATTAATCGTTACATCGTCCATAGTGTCCTGGGTGTATGAAATCGTACCCAAATGCAACTTCTTCAACTCCATTTCATTCTTGGTCAATGTTCCAGTCTTGTCCGATAGTAAATACTCCAATCTGCCCAGCTCTTCAGGCAATGAGCTTGTGCGAACCACAGTTCCGGGAATGTCTGCATCTCTGTGAATCTGCCATGCATAGAATACCTTTCCCATGTCCAAGTTAACTCTTAAACTCAGAGGAATAATTGATGAGAAGAGAATCAAGAATCTGAACATGTAGATATACCAAACTCCTCTAAATCCATTTAATGCCACCATAAAGAATGACATCAACAAGGTTACTACAAATAATATTTTACTTAATCTGTTAACCTCCCAGTCTAGTTTACCAATCTTAGTAGATGGATGGCTAGTGTTCATTACTGCTCTAGTGTCTCTGCCGGTATAGATAACTATTCCAATAGCTTCACCCGATGCCAGCACTGTATTTGCCCACAGAGTATTTTCCACATTTAATGCCGTGGTGGATTCATTCCCAGTCACTGGTGAAACAATACTGAGGTTGCCAATAAAGTTGTAAATATCCTTGTGAGGCTCTTCAGCATACAGTGAGCCGTTTAACTCAATCAGCTGTCTATCGTCAATCAGTCGCTGAGTTGGCTGAACTGCAATTCTCAGTTTCCAATCAGTTTCGCCATCCAGCTGATCTGTTCTGATAAAACACGCTCCATTCTGTTCACTTGTCTTCAACAATATCATATCAGCCGGAATTCTCTCATCCTTTTTAATTTTCACAAAGTCTCCAACTTTGATTTTGGAACTTGGAACCTGACGGATACTTCCAGATGCATCCAACACTCCATACAATGCTGAATTGGCTTCATCATCTCTCTTCTTTCTCTTTAAGTCATCATAAGCCTCCTGTCCAATAGTAATTGCCAGCACAAATATAAGCGGTCCAATATACGTAACCAAATATCCAATTTTAAGCACTGGAATGAACTGGGATAATGCAACTGCCAAAAAGTATAAGTTGAAGAAGAATCTAAACTGCTCATACAAAACCAATGGCAAAAACGTCACCAAATTGTACTTTTGATTCCGAACCACATTTGGTGCATATTTGGTCTTTGCTCTGTAGCGCGCATTTGTACCTGCTCCCAGATAAATCGTCCGTGCATTCTTACCTCCACCGTCGCCGCCGCTGCTGCCGCTGACTGCTGGGACTGAACCGAGCTCAACTGCACTGTGCATCACTCCACTGCTGGCAGCCAAGGACGACCCAGTTGATGATCGACCGTTCATTAGAGGTGCTTCGTCATTTTCAGTATCGGTTGAAGATGGTGCTCTGCGCAAATGCGATGTGCCAATTCCATCACCTCTGCCGCCAGACATGTCGTGAAGAAGAATACCACCCGTACTAGCTGGGCTGTTTGCAATACTGCTGCTCAAACTGCTGTTGCCGTACCCACTATAGCCTCCTCCTCCACCACCACCACCACCGCCAGCAGATCTCCCAGAGAGAGTGCTGCGATGTGAAGTTGCCGGTGAAGAGTTGTTTGAAGAAAGACGCTCTCGTAGGTGAGATGTGCCGATCTCGGCACCACCCAGCGCGCCAGGTGTGCTGGCGTAGCTTCGGTCCATCGTGGTGTAAATCGTCGGCGTCTCTGTTGCCGGCGTCTCTGTTGTCGTCTGTAAGAATGTAAAAATCGTCACAATTGGCGAACAACGTGGTATGAAAGCGGGAAAGAGAGAATTCGGCTGCGAGAGACAAAAATCAGGGACAGCATCGCATTGGTAACACAGTGCTTGGCGATGATTGAGACCATCTTGGCATCGGTACCAGGAAGCATTTGAGACATCTATAAAAGAGTAGAGCTCAGTCTTGACTTTGTTACTATATTTAGACACTTTAAACAAAGGTATTAGAGTTACTTTGAAGTTATTTTGAGGTTACTTTGATGGAACTTTGGGGGACTCAACAGCTACAAACCTCCGTACAAGAATGTTCAGAACAGTGCCAAAGTACAATGCCATCAGTGTAGACGTCAATGTCACAATGTTGTACATCATACTGAAATCCGGCGTTGGCATAGCAAGCAACAGCGGCTCTGTATAAATGCGCTCAGCTCGACCATCGACATGAGCGGTGATGACGGCGGATGGAAGGCTGACACCGCGGTTTGCATCGGGCAGATGCTCTGTGTACCGAATGAAGTGGGCATCATAGTCAAAGTGGATGGAGGTACGCGACTGGGCAGGTAATGTGATGTTGAACTCAATGACACCTTGACGCTCACGAGCACGCGACGGCTGATAGGTGAATGCCTCTGGCTCGATGTGTTTAATGGCTGCCAGTTGATCGGAGCCACCACTGGCCAAGAATGCATCAGTAAAGTTGCGAGAGCCAGCTGGAGGGAGTGGGCGGCTCGTAATCTTCAGAGTGTGAATGTATGGTCTGACATACCACGGCAGCGTATCAAAGTACACAATCTGGATATCGTTCGCGCTCTCATTGACCAAATCTGTCTGAATCCCACCGCCTTGTTTGCCATAGCTGGTCGTCCAGCGATGAGTACGAACAGCCGATTGCGACTTCAGCTCACCATTGCTCTGCAGTGGATAGACAAACATGTTCTCATCCGGCCACTTCAACTCAACATCGATGGTCTTGTCATCGGCCAAGTCGTAGATTGCGGTCCGGCGCACGGCATCATTGTCATTGTCATTGTCATTATCATTATCATTACCAGTGGTATTGCTCCATCTGTCCGGCGTTGGCAAAATGATATAGTTAACTTGATCATGGTCGTATGGCTCATCGACACTGAGCTCACTGACTGATGCCAATGGACAGCGGCCCTCAATCTGCTTGCTAAAGAGTCCGCGCAGACTCCAGTTTCGCCAAGAAATATAGTAATCACGCATCGGATGGAACACTACTGTCACAGCCTGCTGCAGCACAAGCACTTTCTGACTGCATGATGCATCTACGCATTGCTGGCGGACATGGATAGTCATTGAGTGTGCGCGCGAATCGTAGAGGTGATGCGGCAAATTGGCAAGCTGGCCCAATCCTGCATTGGTGCCACATGGCAGAAGCTTAAGGAACGACGCCAAGTTGCCAGTGCACAGGCGTTCTTGGGGAAGCAGTGAATATCGAATCGGCAAATCACTCGATACAATGTCGTCCTGCGCAGCAAAGCTGTGGCTGATCTGTGACACAGTATTGCTGCCCTTGATGGAGTTAAATGACGCACAAAAGAGTCCATCAAGTGCACCTGTAAGCCGTTTCCAGCGCGCATCCACCTCTGTCGCATTGCTGCCACCAGCCGCAGATCCAAACCGAGCCCAAACCTCGGCACCAATAGGTACATTGTCAATGGTCTTGTTGTCAAAGGTGTGCACATTGTTTCCCCAGCGCACGTAGTCCCATCGACCAACACCAAACTTGACGGTCAGCTCTTGAACATCCAGCGCGCGCACCAGCTTGCCCAGAGTGCGCGGAAACAGTCGAAAGTGCTCGCTTGAGGCTTCGTTTCGAACAGGCGATCGCGTTGTAAACTCGAATCGCGCCAGCACGTTGCCATCAACCAAAGGTGTCAAGCGAAGGCGCTCTTCAAAGGAATCGTTGGCAAGCGCGTGCCCAGCATTGAATGACAACAGCAGCAGCGCGATCAGCTGTAGCAGGCACAACAGCAATCGCTGCTTCATTATACACAGAGTGAGTTGCGTCGTGGCTTATAATTAAAAAAAGAAAAGTAAATACTAATGATAAACAGTAGCAGCTATTGTATCAAATCTGGATACTGTTTAGACATCGGCACTCTCAACTGGAGCATCACCAGAGCCGCGGCTTCTTCTTTTGATGCCCTTCAGATCAAGCAAGGTATCCCGGCGCTTCTGGCTCAACTCTTTGCTTGGAACGACTTCCTTGTCGCTAAGCTTGACGAACAAACGACGGCCGCCGACACTCAAGCCGGAGGGTTCGTTGGAGGCCTCGATAGCCTTCTGGCAAATCTCCTCGTCCATGGTAATGAATGCGATGCCACGGCCAGCATTGCCCTCGGTGCTCTGATGGAAGCGTGGGATACGAAGCGAAGCAATCCAGCCAATCTTGGAGAAGACTTCACGCAGCTCATCGTGGGTGGCCTTGTATGGAACGTTGGTGACGTACAGGGTACGCAGGGCCTGTGCTGAGGCGGAGGTGGACAGCAGAGCAACTGGCTGTCTGCAGAGACGAGCTGGAGCAATCAAGGTACGAGCGGCAGCGAAGATCATGTGATTTTATTGTTTTTTTTTTTCGTTGGAGATTTGAACGTTAAATTTTGTGCTCATCCGCCTGGCCCCAGTGAATGCTTTAAAGTCATTCTCTGAAACCCAGGCTTCCTCCGAGCTAGGATAGAAGTCGCCAAAGAGACAGTATAGGGATGACACTAACCGTTGTTTACCTACACCGTCCTTAGGGACCCAATTACTTGTAGAAGCAGATAAGAATTAAGATGAATACCGAACCGAACCAAGAAAAAAACAGAACCGAACCGAAAAAAAAAACATAGCATGGTGACAGCAACGGGGGAACAGGTGCTGACAGCCAACGCAACCACCTTCACTTGAAGACAACGACGACCAACGACACCAAGCAAGAGGTGGGGGAAAAAGCCAGCGGAAGAGGGACGAACCAAGAGGAGAGGGGAACAGATGGAACATGCCGCTGGGAAAACCTAGATGCCAGCCACACCAACCTGGCGGCAGAGGGACAACCAACACGGGGACCGAACACCGCGCCAGCACACGCCAGCACCTGGGGACAACGAGAGAACAACGCCGATGCTTGAAGGAAGTCAAAGAAAAGAGTGCGTGTGTTTGGGAGTGTTTTTGTGGTGGTTGACGAAGAGAGAGAGAGAACAGGCCAAACGACAGCGAACGAAGACACATACAGCGTCGCACTCTTATACTCTTTTTCTCGAGGCTGCAATGTTTACACACAAACCGCCACTCCTCGCCTCGCTTGTTTGATTGTAAATTGATCTTCTCTCGTATACATGAATGTACCTTTTCGGATGCTGCACATATGTGTTGATACTGCGTGATTCGCTACAGAGTCTGGCAATTCCGGTTCAAAAGGAGCAACTGTCAGCACCGATGCAATTAGAGGATCAATTCCGCCGTGTGTCCGAAAGGAGACAAAGAGTCCTTTGATCAGCAGTAATTCCGTTTCGAAAAGGGACAGCTGAATACGCCACTTCAGCCACATTTACTTGACGATTCAATTAACGGTTGTGTACACTACAATACCCGAAAAGAAGACAAAAGGTCTCTCATTGATCAACCATGTATTTCCGGTTTGAACAGCGTAGTTGAACACGCCACTCCGACTGTTGTCAAACAATCAAACATCCATTTGTGTTTGCCACAGACACTAATTGTATACCTGTTTGGATGATTGTCACTGATGGCAACACGAAGCCTGTCAAACAACTTACCAAACACTTTCGAGCAGCAATATCCACGTGAATGGTGGGTTGCATCATTCATCAACTTCTTCGCCTTCTTGTGAGTTGACGTTGTGGCAGCACCGCGATGATTGTCGAAGAAACAGAGTTTGTTGCGGCGCATCCTTGCTTGTTGTCGCCATCACAACATGTCGCCAGCTGAACAAGAAAGTGGATTATATCCGTTAACAAGAAAGGTTCGATTTAATTTGCGCTTTTCTTGCCCAGATGAAACTCTTCTGGACCCAGGCGGATTTGCTCAGACACTGCCACAAGTATAATTTGACTGTAGCATGGTGGGCTGAGAAAGACACTGAGATGGATGATAAAGGACAGGTAATGTAAAGAGTATAAAAAAAAAAGAGAGAGAGACACAATATAGAATATGCGGTGGTGGATTCCAATAAATGAATCCTACTTGAATGTAAAGTGTGCAGCTAGTGTATGGGTGTCATTAACGATAGACATTCATTGACACTCTGTAGAGATAGTAATGAGTCGATTTTATTCGCGTTTGCTTTGTTTGCTGTCACGAAAGGAGGTGACTAGTGCTTTCTGATCTTAACTACTCGACTGAAGATTGACCACTACCAACAACAGCAACAACAACAGCAACAGTAGATCTACCCAGCAACCAGTCAGCCAACTATGTCGACCGTGAAGATCAAGACAGAGCCAGCAACAGAGCCAACAACAGCAGCAGCAACAACAGCAATCGACGTGAAAGTCAAGCTCGAGCCGAGTCTCTCAACAACTGATATCAAACTCGAACAGCACACTTCAGACATTGACACCAAAGTCGAGTCTGAGTCTGACTCGGAAGAAGACATCAAATCCGAACACAGTGATGACGAAGACACCGACCAGAACCAGGATACAGCTGCTTCAAAGAAGCGGCAGTACATCTGCGATCATCCTGGATGTAGTCGTAGGTTCAATTTTGGCAACAATCTGGGAGTGCACCGACATG
>MU602999.1:0-26939 GCA_025201865.1 Ramicandelaber brevisporus
GCCGCGCCAGCACCGAGGCCGCTCTCGTCGGCGCAGATGAGGCTGCAGATGGCGTCGGCGGACAGGCCGCGCAGCCAGCCAGCCAGCACGCGCTCATCCAGAACGGCATTGCCAGCAACGCAGGCCGAGAATGGATGCATTTTTTGGATGGATTTTGGAGCTGTTTGTTGTTTGGAGATCAGCTTGGTCAGTTTGTCTCACTCTGCCTCGCAACCACATCCAGCATGCGACTCAAGCATCCAGCATCCACCAGCTCGCCAGCAGCGCAATTCAACATTGAGAGCGATCGGTCTGAGTCGTGCATTTGATATCGTGGAGTACTGTGAACCGGCACATGGTTCCAGTGATACTTATGTAGCAATATCTCATGCCCTTTTACAAATGTGTTTGAACACTTTCATTCAGATTGAACGTCTAATTAGTTGATTTCATTGTAGTGATCATCTACTCATTAGCCTTCTTCCAGGATTACTATTTTTGCGAAGCAATTGATGTATCATGTTGTAGAACTAACCCACGTTGGAGATTGTATTACTATAGATAATAGTATTAAAAATGGTAGATGACGTCTCATATATTGCTTATTGCGATACATCAATTATTAGTGTCTAACATTAATTACTTGCCAAGTCCTTGCTCATAATAAAAAAGGATTGTCATCAGATGCAACTAAGAAGATAACCAAGAGGCACGGACCTATCTGGTAGTCGTGGGAACCATCCCAATAAAATTTCGAAAATAAAGCTACGGGAACTGATATGGCACCATCCTGTATAGATTGTTCATTCGCCCGGAGATGCTGCTTAACTTCCGAAGTCCGGATCCAGTAACTATCAATGAAAAGTGTGTACCCACGGCTATGAGCCAATCGCTGACGAATGTCACATGAATGTAAAGTTTGAGATTCAGGTGGCGGCGAATACTGGAGTGAGTGCTTTCGCCGGTCCTCAGCTCAAAAAGAAAGCCCCACTACCCACCCACTACATGAACTGACCGGTGCTTGCTGCGTCGTTCCCCAAAGCCTCTATCTTCAAACTCACTCTCGCAAACACCACTATCACCGCAAACGCAAACGCAAACACGTGCGCACACGTACACACATACACATACACGTACACATACACACATACTGACACACTCACAAAAAGAACTGCGCCAGACCGCGACAACACACAATGACCAGCATTGAATCATCCCTGCCAGCCGCCACCCCCGCCTCCGCTGCCACCGCAGCCCAAAGGT
Organism: Ramicandelaber brevisporus; assembly: GCA_025201865.1. Lineage (NCBI taxonomy): Eukaryota > Fungi > Kickxellomycota > Ramicandelaberales > Ramicandelaberaceae > Ramicandelaber > Ramicandelaber brevisporus. The sequence continues at coordinate 1,243 of MU602999.1, forward strand.
CAGCTGACGGGTTTGTGCAACCGTTTGGAAACTCCGAGCTGCAGTACCGTGTCGCTGCCTTTGACAACATTCAAGATCGCGAAATTGTGTTCCAGTTGCGCCGTTTCGCCGGCTGGAGTTGGGACGAAATCGACCAGTGGTTCAACGAGGTCAAGAACAATCTCCGCCGTCTCTACATCTTCTATGTGCCGCGCCGCGGTAACGAAGACATCGCCTCTGCGGTGTTGGCGCTGCCTGAGCCCTCCAAGACCCACATGCATGATTCTCTGAACGCCGAAGAACGCACTGCCGTCTACTCTGTTGGCGAGGGTGCGTCGACTGACAAGGTCACATTCAACCACTACCCGGGTGTCTACCGCAAGGGCAGCAGTCTGCGCGTTGGCCAGAACAGCTGGGCATCATGCTTTGTCTCCGACACTCACATCGTCGTCGGCATGTTTGGTCTCTCGTTCAAGTACTTCAATCTGGACGATGGCGAAGTCATGTCTGAGATTGCCGATGTTAACGGACCGCTGCGCACTGCCGGCGTCATCTCTGGCGTTAACCTGCCATCGTTCCGTGGGAAGGGCTTTGGTAAAATCATGGTGCTTGCCATCGAGGATGATGTGCGCAAGAACGATTTGGCGGATACTCTGAGCATGTTTTACGCGTCGCGCAACAAGTTCACGCCGCATCTCGCCAAGTCGCTTGGATACACCTTCTACTCGACAACCTACATGCGCTGGTTCCAGCCAGATGATCGCATCATTGTCACCCAGAAGCGTCTCAAGCAGTCCTCCAAGCTCTAAAAAGACAAACCCGAACAAAAACATAAACAATACGATGCATGCTTTGTCATGATGTTACTCTCATTTGATTCACTCCTCCACTCCTATATACGTTCACAATGCACCACGGACATTTACTCTCTTTTCATCCATACTCTTTCCTCTTCTTTTCTATTCTGTTCTTGAAGTTGCTACAATGCCTTTATATTGTAATGATAGTCAGTCTCTCCTTTTCTTTTTATCCGCATAAACCTCCTCCAAGAATATTTTTCTTGTTTAACAAACGTTTGAAATGGCTACTGCGTCGTCCGAACCAGGCTCGCCTATCCTGGCGCCGCTCTACGTCAACGAGCTGACTATCCCGCCACTGCCGGCGCACCATCCGCCGTCCAAGGCATCTCGCACTTCGCCGCTCATCATCGGCGTTGCCGGAGGTCGCGGTGCTGGCAAAAAGAGCGTGTGCACAGAGCTCATCAAGCGCCTTGCCGAATCTCAGGCAACCGCCACTTCTGCGGGCCATGATGGCAGAGGACAGCAACAGCAGCAGCAGCAGCGAGTGTTGTTCCTGAACATGGATAACTTTAGACGCCCACTCAACGGCGAAGAGTTGGAGCTGGCCCGTAATGGCAAGTTCAATTTTGACCATCCAGACTCGTTTGACTTTGACAAGCTGCATGAAGTGCTGGTCGCATTCCGTAGCAATCAGCCAGTCTCGTCAGTGCCAGTCTGGAATACAGAGACGCTGGAAACTGAGCTGGTCCCTGTTGCACAGCTTGTGGATCATGGCTCGCGGTCTGCAATGCAGCATGCTGCCGAAACTTACCAGCCAGTTACACCACCATCGCTGGCAGGTCGCTCCGCCTCCCACGAGTCCCAATCCCCATCATCCATCTTGAAATCGGCAGTTGCCAGCACTGCTTCGCCAATCTCGCCGAGCGTCACTGCTCCAAATGCGGAGAGTGCTCTTGGCTTCGGTGTGTTGCCAGATATTATCATTCTCGAAGGTGTTTTGACTGCTTCGCCAATCTCGCCGAGCGTCACTGCTCCAAATGCGGAGAGTGCTCTTGGCTTCGGTGTGTTGCCAGATATTATCATTCTCGAAGGTGTTTTGTTGCTTTACAAGCGCAAGATCCGCGATGTGCTGTCCATGAAGATCTTTATTGATGACGATGGCGACACTCGTTTGAGTCGCATTGTGACATCTACGATTCGTGTGCATGGCGAAAACGGTGCCGGCAGCAACTTGGCAGAGACGTTGAATCGCTACCAGCTGCTGGGTAAGCCAGCATTTGAGGAGTTCATTCTGCCGACAAAGAGATGGGCAGATGTCATCGTACCACGCGGCCGTGAAAACAAGGTTGCATTGGACGTCTTACACAAGACATTGGAGGATATGTAGAAAAAGGCTCTGTTAACCTTTCAAATCTTTAAATAACTTTCGCTATCTATGTCTACTGAGAGATTCTTTAGTCTTTGAATGCACAGGATACGACTTCATTTGGAATGCAACTTGATTCTCCCTCTACGTGTACTCAATTTAGAGGTTGGATTCGTTCAATTGCGATTTCTTTTTTTAAAAAAAAAATTTAACAGGCAACGACGACGAGATGACAGACGAGTTCGAGATTGATCTTGACGCTCAGGTCAGCGCTGGCGTCCTGCTTGGCTTTGTCGAACCACTGCCGGCAGATGACTCTGCTACTGGCAGTGAAGATCTCGTCTTTTCCAACCGCGTTGGCGGTGTACCAGCTTGGCTTGACCCATCGAATCCATTGACTGCTGAAGACGTATGCTGCGAGACGTGTGGTGTCAGCATGTCGCTGTTGCTGCAGATGTACGCACCAGAAGACGAACCCGAGGATGCGTATCATCGGGTGATTTATGTGTTTGCTTGCAGAAATGGTGAATGTCATCGCAAGTATTGGCGTGGATGCTTTAAGGTGTTTAGAGCACAGCTTGCCGAGCAAAATGATATTTATGAATATCAACCACAGAATCAGCACCAACAAGACGAAAATGGTGATAAAGATGATAATAGTGAAGATAATGATGATGATGGCGAATGGAAGAGACGGGAAGGCACTGCACTGGCCATGACATGTGTTGTCTGCAATTTGGCTGCTCCACACCAATGCTCAAACTGCAAATCTGCCAGATATTGCTCACAGGCTCATCAAGCCATGCACTGGAAGGCAGGTGACCACTCCGTGTTCTGCAAAGCCATTCTCTCTGGCAAGATGCAGCCAATTGTGAAACTGACGTCCAAGCTGTACAACATGAGTCGTTTTGCAGAATCGACACTTGTATCCGAGTCTGAGCCGGAGGATTTGGAAAACGATCACTCCATCAGCGCTGCGGCCAAATGGGAACAGCTGGAAAAGAAGCAACAGCAGAAGCGTCAACAGAAGCAACAATCGTCCACAACCGCACCTTCATCTTCATCCTCATCTTCATCGAAATTGGTGAGCAAGAGTGGAATTATTGAGGTTGACGATGATGGAAACGAAGTCGACGATAATGAAGAAACCGATACCGGTGTCGATCCTGCATTCATTCGATTCCACAAGCGCGTATTGCGTGCACCATCTCAAGTACTGCGCTATACCCGCACTGCAGATGACCCGGTCGATGCCACCACACCGCTGTGGGTCAGCGAGAAGGGTAAGCCTTCGCAGGATGACATTCCAGCGTGCGAGCTATGTGGAGGTGAACGCGAGCTCGAGATGCAGATTATGCCCCAGCTGCTCGACAAAATTGGCATCGATCACAAGGGCATCGACAGCATCGACTGGGGCACTTTGCTGATTTATACTTGTGCAAACAGCTGCTCGTTGAATGGACTGGACCTCAAGAAGCGATACGCTGAGGAGGTGCTGTTCAGACAGCAGTTTTCGAGCGAAAGCATTGTGGACCGCATCCGAGAAACCATTGAAGGCAATCGCAACAAACTCAAGCCAGAGGATTACGAGTCTGACGATGATGCCAATTAGACATTTATGAAGTTTTTTTTAATTAAAAGTTATTATTGTTGTTGTTATTGTTGTTATTATTACTATTATAGTATTAGATCAATCACTGCAGAGCATTTAGATGGGAGTAAGGCGGGATGTGCCAACTGGTTCATTGGTTCTAATGTGGTAGTCACCGTTGAGTGTAAGGTACCGCACCCATGGACTGCCAATGTAGCCACTGCGCTCGGTAATCTTGAGATAGCGCACCTGAATGCCCGAAGTGGTGTAGTATGGAATCTCAAACACAATGGAAATGGGCTTGCGCTGCTCCGGCTCTTCAGACTTGATGGTTGGCCGGCCGAAATGAGCGCGGATAGTGGCTTCTTGGCCGCCAGGGAACTGACGAATGGTCCAAACGAAGGCGGCCTTCTCTGGCAAGTATTCAACAGTACCAACACTACATTGGAATCGTGGAGAATCGCAGTCTTCAGGGACAGGCACGGTGATTTCAACGTGGTTGGCAGTGGAGCGCCGCTTGAACTGAGACTTGGCCTTGACAAGATATTCAACGCGGCCAGAGTGCATCTCAGTCAGAGTCTCGCACCAGATAAGCGGCTTGACCTGGGTATTGAGACGGTAGCTCATCAGCTCAAACTCACCATCAGGAGGGATGAAAGAGATTGTACGATCTGATTCGAACCGAGAGAGTCTCACACACTGGTGGAACTTGATGTCCTCCATCTCAATTGTGCGCGGGCGTGGAGCAGTTCCGCCACCAGCAGCCGCGCCGCCAGTGGAAGAGCCAGAGGCTGGCGGGGAGGGACTTGTGGCGCCGGAAGCAGCAGCCAGTCGGGCATCGATAACCACCTTGTCATTCAATCCAAGTCTCAGTTCAGGCATTCCACTGAGGCAACTCTTGATCTTGATAACACCCATAATCTCACTACGCAGTACATCTCCGTTTGGATTAGCCAGCAGATTAATAGATTCGATAACATCCAAAAACACTTCATTCTTTTTATACTTGATTCCCTCTGAGCGCCAGGACACTGCGTTGGTAACAGCCATTGGTGGTCTAATGGACTGCTTCTCCAGCATGAAGCTCTCTTGAGTAATGTACTCTTTTAAGATGTTGGTCTCAGTGATCTGAGGCACGCCATAGTCCATAATCTCATCCAGCAACTCATAAATGACTACAAAGTTATCTCGGATTGACTCTTCCTCGAGTGTGCCAAAGTACTCGGTTAATACCTGCACCAGCTTCTGCAAGAAAACCATTGCCATCATTGCGTTAGAGTTGCCGCGGCTTAGGGCAAGCAGATAGAGATCGTTGTGTCGCATGTGGATATAGTTGATGCCATTTTCAGTCATTACGGGGAGGGCAGGCAGCTCCTTCTCCTCCTGCTCGGCAACGAGAGGCATGAAGCGATCTGCAGCAGAGACGGGAACATCGCCACGGTATGTTCTGTAGATGAGGGTCTTGCCCTTCAGATCGAGTACAAACACTGATGATACCATATTCAATCGACAACTAACTGACGCGCGCCTGCTGCCCTACCCACTGCTCTATTGTTCCGCTGTGTACGTTTGTGTCTCTCTTTGTCTTTCTCCCGCGTGAGTGCGTGCTTGGAGTTCCTACTAGCCGCGATGATGAAGTGTCTCTCAGGAAGAAATTGGAAAAAAAAAAAATAAAGTGAAAAGAAATCAAGCTTGGTCTGCTTATGCGAACGGAAGACACGAGTGCCACGAACACACGCGATCATTGGAGGTCCTTACGAGTCGGAGGATCAAAGTCGGCCAATGCCTTGAAGAACCCATCCAGCTTCAATGCATCAAAATGTGTGCCCAGCAGCTCAAAGTTCTCTTGGACTGGCAGGCCAAGCTCCTTCAATTTCTCCACAAACCCGCGTGGTTGGTTGAAGTTGATCAATTCATCCTCTGTGCTCTGCAGAACAAGGAACTTGGTGCGCTTCTCAGCCGGCAAAGCAGCCAAGTACTCTGGGAGAGCATCGACAAGAGTTGGCGAGCCGGACGTCCACAGCCCGTGCGATTCTGGTCCAAATGCCATCTCGATAAAGTCGATATAAGTTGGATAATCAGCCATGAGCTTCGGGATGTCAAAGATGCCCCCGACTCCGCTGACGTGCGTGATGGCATCGAGGATCGCAAACGCCTCGTCTTGGGCCGATGCAAACGGCGTTGCTGGAGCAGGCAAGCCAGTGTCGGCTTCAGTGCACACCGTAATGAGATGGATGGGCTGCAGCACCAGCAGCGACACAAGCTGCGCACCGGCCGAATGACCAGAGATGTGAATGCGGCTCGAGTCATAACCGAAGGATGGACCACTTCGATACAGGAATCGCAAAGCACGGGCAACATCCAGCAAATGGCCAGGATGCACAAACTGCGGTTCCAGCCCACGAACACTCAGGCGGTAGTTGATGATGGCAACAGCACGAGTTCCATTAAGATGGCAGACGGCACTGCCCAGAGATTCATACTCATTCTTGTCACCAGAACGCCAGCTGCCACCATGAATGTACACTAACAGTGGGTCGCCGCCGCTGCTGCTATTGCGCAATGAAGCTGGAGCACGGTACAAGTCGAGAACCTGGCGCGGTTCGGATGACGATGGAACGTATCGAATGTCTCTTGTTATCTCAGTCAGCATTGCGCGAATGGTAGTTGGCGTACAGGGATGGATAGGTGGATAGGTGGATAGGTGGAACGAGAAACGAGATGAGGCAAGCACGGCTGACAAGGAGGAAAATAGCAAAGCGCAAGACGAGCCCAAAAAGCGAAACAACATGTTTTGTCTCCGGTCCGATCGTTGTCACACACAACCTCCAGCAAAAAGAATACGCCAGACCAAACAGCCATCCATCGCCAACACCTCCTCCTCCGCCAGCTCTAAATAAAACGACAAAAAAGAATAGAATAGAAAAGAAAAGTATGAGCAGCTCAAACAGCAACAGCGGCAACAGTAACAACAGCGGCAGCAGCGGCAGCAGCGGCAGCAGCGGTAGCAACCAGGACCGTCTGCGTAGAGTCACAGGTGCTTCCCAGAGAGCACCTGAAATGATGAACTTTGCGGGCGAAACAGTTGACAGTCAGGAAGATTACCGCTACCTGTTTGGTGATAACCTAGCAAGTACTACTAGTCCAGCCCAGGAGCTGGAAGAGACGTGGGCAAGAATGGAAACTGGTAACAGGTCATTGGATGAGATTATAGCTGCTGTTCGAAGCAGCCAAGAGCGTCTCCGCAGAATTAGAGAATCGAGACCAGTTCCAACTACAACTGTAACCACAGCTACAACCACAACTGCAACTGCAAATAGAACAGCGCCAGCCAATGCCACGACTGGCCCTAGTAGTTCAGGGTCTTTTACTGTGAGATACGCAGACTTTTTACCTTCACCTCACAATCCCGCATCAGAGACTGGAGCCAATGCTCGGCCTAATCCAATGCTGATTGCATCTCGTCTGGGCAGAGAGGGAGGAAATGAAGACAATGGAAACCGCGGCCGCAGTACACCTGAACCTGCAGCAGTGGCAGCAGCGATGGAAGGAGCAGTCACATCAACAGTTGCACCTCGCGACACTATGCGTCGTACTACAGTTGACAGTAGTAGTAGTAGTAGTTCAGTTGCGGACCGCCCACGATACAGTGCATGGTTTGGAATGACTACCAACTCTCCTCGTCCATCCTCAGTTGCAGCCACAGCCGGCGGAAGTGTCCGCGATAGTGACATTAATGGCAATAACAACAATAATAATAACAATAATAACAGCATTAGATCAACACGAACATCCCAGTCTCGGCCATTGGACACCAACTCTTCAGAATCAAGTGGTAGAAACTATGAGCGTGCACGGGAATATATAAATGCAATTCAGTATTTGGACGCAATCGATCCACCGAGACAGACGCGCACTGGTTCTGCAAACACTGCAGCCACTGCCACAGCAGATGCCACTACCACTACCACTGCCACTACAGCTCGAAACAGACCATTGGCTGACTTTGTAAATCCATTCTCTCGTACATCAGATAGAACTGGCGGATTCATGCGCACTAATTTACGCCGTCAATTCTTGAGCCCAGATGATGAATACAATAATAACAACATCAACAACAATAACAACAACAACAATAATAATGTAACAACAGCCGTTCCACCATCCATCCTGCGTCGACCAAATAGTCTTCGTAGCTATTTACGTGGTCGATCTCAACAGCAGCAGCAGCAACAGCAACCACAGATGCAGCAACAGCGCACTTCTCGTACTGATTTTGGGGAATTGGCTGAACTGTCATCTGAGTATTTACGCAGTATTCCAATGACACAGGAAGACCGCAGTGTGGCTCAGTTCCCTCAACAAGACCGATCATTGTTTACAGCAGATTCATCGTCGAGTGAGTCTGATGATAACAACAACAACAACATCAATAATATTGGTAGAGTTCGTGGATATGACAATCCAATGTTGTATGCATATCCAGAAGGCACAAATAGTAGCAACGAGCGTCCATATGATGTGGATTTGCCTGATTATTCATTTGAGAATATATTCAATGGTAATAACAATAATAGCAGTAGTAACAATAACGATGATGGCGATGATGATGCATCCGAGGATATGTATTACAATCAGAATCAAGGCAATGCATTCAATATCATTAACAATAACAATGCTATGAACAGTATAAATAATGCATTGGCTCGTGCTCGTATTCGCGCGCGCATTGCAGCAGCAGCAGATGCTATTGGCTCGTCAAATGAAATCAATGCCTCCTTCTTGGCTCCATCGTATTTGAGCGATGCTAACAATGGAACTGAGGAAGATGGAGTGAGGTTCTGGAGTAATATATTCCAAACGGACGATGGAAGTGATATAAACAGCAGCAATGTACTAGCATCATTGGCCAATCGATCATTACGTCAGCTACGCCATTGGGATCCATTTAATTCTAGATTTGTGACTGAGTTTGATAATGTTAACAATCATACTGATTACGACAATAGACGCAAGATGATTAAATTAAGTGCAGACACAAGTGTTGAGATCCATCCAAATGGTAAAACACACCGCACTTATTATAATAATCTACAGCCGCTTGCTTTCACTATTCAAATGCCAACTGCAGGCATTGATGGATTTCACTCAAATGTATCACTAGCCAGCTCATCCAGTGCACGTTCAATCCTGATTGATGATAGACAAACGTTCCGCACTCCGCGTGCCCGCAATGTTAATATTGTGCTCAAATACTCTCCATTGGGCATTGGCTCTCAAGTTGACACGTGCACCATCTCTCAAGTTACCATAAAGAGCCCAATTGCTGAGCCTGGAATGACGTCCATCTCGCCAGTGACTGAATGTGCAATGTTTGTATCCCACGAACCAATCACCAACCAAGATATGCGTGCGTTTGACGATTTCACTCGCGACCAGTTTGAACAGTACGCCAATGCGTATGACGGCAATGATGCCAAGTCCACCGATGGCAGCAGTAGCAATACTCCAGCATCACGCTGTCTTGCTCAGCTACGTCTCACGTCATTCCCAACTGGTGGCAAATTGGCTCCACTTGCCTACTTTTGGCTCAGTTACGATTGCGAGTACAAGGCGTCTGTCAATGTACCTGCCCGCAGTGGCCGCTATATTCTCGTAAAGATGCTTCGTCCCGAGCCTCGCTGTTCGTCGATGGAATTGCAGTATGTTGGATTCAATGGATTCACTGGCCCACGCACCTTTGCAGTCGCTCAACTCTGCTAAATCAAGTAAAACAATTGCAATCATCATCAACATCATCATCAACAACAACAACAACAACATCGATATCGTCGGTATCATCAAATGTGTACTCATCTCATCTCATCTCATCTCATCTCAACTCATCCATTTCTAAATCTCCAACAAAGTGATGTACACTGTATTATCAGGTTATCTTTTTACATTTGTTTTCTTTCTTCTTTCTTTTATTTTAAAACAGGCTCAATGTCATCATCATCATTATCATCATGATAGCCATCACTTGATGTTGCGTGTAAGATGCCGCTGTCGATCGCTGTCCAATGTGCGTTGATGTGGAGATCTCGTGGCATCATTGCTGTGTCTCGTCTCTCTCGTGAGAGTTTCCTCTTCCAGCGCTCACCAAACTCAACCTGAACTCAACCTGAACTCTGCCAAAAATTGTCGACAGTAACGATGACCAGCAGCGTTTCGCATGGTGTTGACGGTCTGCTAAAGCCGGTTCAGCAGCTGTCACTATGGCACGAGCTGCGTGAGCTCTCTCCACAGAGTCGCAGCAAACTTGGCTGGTCGGTTGCTCTTGGAACGATCGCTGTCATCCTCTGGCTGTACGGCATGGTTGTCGACAGTCTATCCATTCTTGCCTACTCTTATCTCGTTGCATTCGATGCTGTTGGCCTGGTTGTTCTCGTCATTGGATCCGTCCTCAGAACATCGACTACATTGAGGTTGAAAACATTGTCAAATCCATTCGGCAAGCAGCGATTGGAACTGCTGGCAGCGTTCACAACGATTGTATGTCTGCTGTATGCATCGATCCATGTTACGAAGGAGGGTCTTGAACATGTTTTGCTGCCTCACGAAGCTTCCGAGCACGACCCTCACAATGTACTCTCGTTTGTAGCTGGCTCGAATCATGGCGACAGCGAAGAGCACGACTCTCACAGCAGTGTTAGCCGGTTACCGTCGTTCATGCATCCATCCAGTGTGCTTGGCTCGCAAGAGGATGACCATGTCGGCGTTGTCATCTTTATCACGGCTGCGCTTGCACTGTCTCTTCATTGCATTCGCTCGCATGGTCTGCACGGCCGCAACGCCGGCAAATGGCAGCGCTCGTACCATCCACGTGGTCGCTTTTCAGCAATTCTCGAAAATGGCTTTGCGCTGGGCGGAATAGTCAGCTCGCTTTTGGTCGGATTCGTGTGCGTTTTCTATACATCTGGTCCATCGTTTATGAAGGCAGATCGGTTGGTTTCACTGTTGATTGGAGCGATTATGGCAATCAATGGTGCGCCTGCTGCAACCCGCCTGGGAATGCTACTCCTGCAGACAACACCTGCTGATGTTGGATTGCAGGTCGATCAAGCACTGGACGAGGTTATCACGACATTTAATGGGCACTACGCGTATGAAGCAACGAAGCATGGCTATGAACATCCAGCTGCACAGTTTAGCATTGCCAGGTGTCATGCGTGGGTCAACGGCGTTGGCGAAACAGTCGCCGCAGTTGACATTAGAGTACGACTGCCGTATCCCGAAGCGGAGGTTGACATTGCTGGAATTCGAGCTGGTATCTCATCCCGACTTCAAGGCATTGTTCAAGATTTAACTCTCCAGATTACTAGCAGATGATCCCTAATGTCTTTATCTTTTTTTCAAATCAAATCTAATAGCAATAGTAATAACAAATAACTAACCCCCAGAAGTAAAGTAAAGAAAAGGATTAAAGGATTAAAAAAGGATGATGATTAGGCATTGGATTCTCTAATGTGATTAGATCTCGGCAGAATCTCAAACAAGTACTGCAAATGCTTTGCATGGAACGCCAGATGGGCTGCTTTATCATCAATCTTTGTCCTCCTTGATGCTTCCCCAGCTCCACCGGCTCCAAACACCACTGTTCTATCCGCCAGCTGCTCACCCTGCAATGTCGAGCATTTGACACCCACCACGCAATCGCTCGCCACGGCCGTTCCCGATGCCACAACCGCCAGCGTCTCAAATGTATTTCTGCTACCAATGCTCTTGGCTTCAATTTTAGCACCAACTTCAAAGACATTGTCGTCGCCAATAACCAACGGCTCAGAGGAGTAGTTGATGATGGTGACGTTTTCGCAAATGAGATTGCGATTGCCAATCACGATCGGGCCGGGCTTGGCAATGAGATGAGCGCGAGGGTGGACAACAGTGCGAGAACCGATGTGGACACTGCCTTGGATAAAAGTATCCTGGCAAACGAGAGCTCCACGCTCGATCTTCATGCCGGGGTTGTTGCTAGTTCCTGCCATTGCGTATGTTCTGTTTTTTTTTTTTAAATTTATTTGTTTGTTGCTATCGCTACGACTACGAAGGAGAACAACATTCAGTAGTAGCAACAGTATCCATTGCTGGTAAAAGAAAAACAAAAGAGGCAAACTGCAAAGTATGAGATAACTTGGAGATACTTGCATTTGCCATAGATGATGTCTCTAATCTGTTGTTCATCATTACCACCCTGATCGCATTTGTCGTGGCATCTATACTTTTTGATCAAAGAAAGCACATGTTGTCGTTTTGATAAACATTATCGTCATGATTGTGCCTTGATACAAATACACTGCTACACAACGATAGGACAGGAGCTATCTCCACATGGCTGTTGGCGCGTGCCTTCCCTTGATTGTAGTTTAATTTGGTTACACACACTGGTGCTTTTTATAGTCAAAAGTGACGTTATTTTTGTGTGCGCCAAGATTTGCCTCACATCGGAGAGATTTTTTACGCACGGCTCTGAAAAGCCAATCGCTTGCCAAGCCAAGCCTCCGCCTCCTCTGCAAAGTGGAGAGAGGTAGGGGCTTATCACACACACACATATACACACACTCTCTCTTTCTCTCTTTCTTTCTCTCCCCATCCCGAAGAGGTGCATCTAACGACTCTCGCGGAGCTGCATCTTTTTTTTTTTATCTTTTTTATGGTTGTCAGTTGAACGTCAGATCTCTTTTGTCGAAGTTTCCTTTTGATCCAGAAAGCCTCTCTCTCTCTATCTCTCCTTCTGCAACACTTGCCTTCTACCAATACTGCACGTCTACCCTAATCTCTAATCTACACACATACCTACACACCTATCTATACACACCTATCCACATAAATACAATACACACAACAAAAGACGAGGTGTAAAATGGCTCCTATCGCAGCTATCCCAGATGATACCCTCGACAATGGCACCTCGACGCTGCAGGCTTTCCTTTCCAGCGTCGCCGTCATTTTCGCCACTGAAATCGGCGACAAAACCTTTTTGATCGCAGCAGTCATGGCGATGCGACACCCTCGGACAACCATCTTCCTGGGTGCCATTCTTGCCCTCTTCATCATGTCGGCACTCTCGGCGGTTATCGGCCATGCATTGCCTGCGCTGATTCCACGGTCATATGTGGACTTGCTGGGTGCAGTGCTGTTCTTGGTCTTTGGAGCACGCATGATTCATGAATCGGGTGGGCTGTCTGACGATGCAATCAAGGAAGAGTTGGATGAGGTTACCGCAGAGCTGGACGACAAAAAGTTTGATGACGATGAAGAGGCTCAAATGCAAAAGCGGCACGAGGAGGATGAAGGATTTGAGCTCAAGGTGAGAAAGAGCGAGTCTGCAAGTGGAGCTGTTGACAGTGCCAGAGCCAGCCTTGATCGCTTCACCATCAGCACACCGCCTGACCATGATGCCGTCGATACAACCCCATCATCTGCACCGGCTCCGGCTGTGAAGGCTGACGAATGTAGTTTACTGGGCTGCCTGTCCGCAATGGGATCGCGCCTATCTTCCACTCTGAGCACCATGACCTCTCCAGCTTTCATCCAGACCTTCATCCTCGTGTTCCTCGCCGAATGGGGCGACCGCTCTCAGATTGCCACGATTGCCCTGGCTGCCACCCAAGGCGTCGTTGTCGTCACCCTGAGTACCACATTTGGCCACTCTCTATGCACTGGTCTGGCGGTTGTTGGTGGTCGGTTGCTGGCCAGCCGTATCTCCATCAAGAAGGTGACGCTGATTGGCGGCATTGTCTTCATGCTGTTTGGACTGTTTGGCCTTTATGAGCTCGGCGCATTGTCATCTGCCGCTAACGCTGTTGCCTCGTATGGCGCAAAGGGTGGTGATGCAGCACATGCTGCTGTTGCTGCTGCTGCTGCTGCCGCGGGCCAAGGCCACCATGGACTTGCCAATGCGCCAGTGCCCACTCCAACTGCTGATCCAAGAACTGTGGACAATGCCGTGGCTGATTTGCTCAATACTAAAACGGCGTAAAACCCTGCCACTCCCTGGATGGACCCCCATTAATGCGTCCATCTCTCCCTCCCTAATATATATTTCATGCTAGCTTGTCCTTATGTTTTACTCTTTGTCCTTTGGTCTTTGGTCTTCGTTTCCGCTTACTCTACTTTACCCTTTTTTCTTTTTACGCTTCAGCATGCAAGATGTCATCGTCATGAGAGTATCTTTAAACCTTTACATTCTACATCATTCTTTAAATGGAATCAGCAGCAGCCTGCTCAGCGTTCAGCTTAGCCTTCTCTGCACGCATCGTCTCGAACCGTGATTGTCTCTCCTGGATGCGAGCAACATTGTTCTCATTGATGAAGTAGCACTGATATCCGACGAATGCACCGATAGCCGTTGCGATCGCTAAGCTTCCTGGCCGTGAAAAGTATGGACGGTGCATCAGGCCGTTCGACATGACGCGAGTGGCCAGTCCAGCCACAGTGCCGACTGCAGTGTACGCAAGAACGCCCATCGCTGTGTATGTATATAACCGAGTCGGTTTGAGATCGAGTGCTGGTGGAAAGATTTTGGGTTACAAATTTGCAAGGCGGAAGAGTAAAAAAGTAAGAAAAAGAAAAAGAAGAAAGAAAAAGAAAAAGGAACACACTGGAAACAAGGGTTGGCATCACCTGCATCTCATCAGCAACAGCAACAGCAACAACAGCAGCAGCAACAGTGTTATTTCTTCCTCTTCTTTTTCATCAGCGTTGACAAACAACACGAAATGGCGGATAGTCCGTACTATTCATACACGCCATATGCGAGCGGCACTAGCAACAACAACAACAGCAACAGTGGCGGCAGTGGTGGTGGTTTGAGTGGATATGGCACGCTGTCATCTGGCCGTTCATCTGGCCAAACGTCTGTTGTGCGACCCTCGCAGCAGCAACATGCACCAATGCCTCGCCAACCCATTCCACAACAACAGCAGCAACTACAGCAACAACAACAGCAACAGCAACAGCAACAACATAGTCCTCAGCGGTCACCTCCAACTCATGGCGTTCGATTTGCTATCGAAGAGTCGCAAACTTATGGACATGCAGTGCCTGGATTTGATGATCCAACTACATCTTCATCTCAACAGCAGCTGCAGCAATACCAAGATGGACGTCGGAACGATTACAGTGGAACTGCGATGGCTAGCTACAATGCAGCGCACACGGGTCGTATTGAGGGCTATGGCATCCCAAGACATCAGCTTTCATCGACATCGCTGAACCCTCAGCGTCAATCTGCTCCCCAATCGCAGCAACCTCAGCCACAGCAACAGCAACAGCTTCAACAGCTTCAACAGCAGAGGCCAGTGGCATCCACTGTTCAGCAGCAACACCAACAGCAACCACCACCGCCGCTACCACCGCCACCAGTGATGCCAATGCCACGTCCACCAGCCAGATCATCATATGCAAGTCCAGTTAATGCACATTCCACGGTGGTTGAGTCTTACCATGACTCCGACCGTCCAATTGTCCATCGCATGACACATACCACATCTGCTCCAACTCAATATGCAGTGTTTCCTCCGTTGAACACAAGTGCAAACACGGCTGCAATGGGAATCTCTGGTTCAGCTGGCACAATCGGAACAGTGAACACAATGAACACGATGAATACAATGAACACAACTGTTACAAATGCCACATCAAATGCAACACCAGTAGCGGCGGTTAAAGCTATTCCTGCAGCCTCATCATCAACTGGCAATACAAACACAAACATTGATACTGCAACATCCACAGAACCAGCTTCCTCCACAAATCCTGCAAGTCCAACCATTACTTCTGCTTCTGCTGCCGTTGCTACCACTGCCCAATCAGCATCATCACCAGGAGTCCAGAAGCCATCCATGACTCGGAGCGAAAACATCTTATTTTGCATTGATATTGACGATTGCATGAACATTCCCATTGATGACTGCCCAGTGTCAATTGTTAAAGGGCTGCATCCGTCTCTTCCGCGCCACTACACTAGACTGAATATGGCCAAATACGCAATTGATAACTTTATTCGGGTGAAAAACAAAATCAACCCGCGCCACAAATTTGCACTGGCTACATTGGGCCAAGCCGCAGTGTCAGTGTGTCCATTTACAAGCGATCTGAATGAGTTTATTAATAAACTGGACACTATTCAAGCTACTGGAGAAACGTACGATTCATTTGAGAGCGACACGTTAATGCGAGTTATGGATATTATGAGACATAACTTGGACAGCGATCGACAATCTAGACAGCTGCAGAACATGACCGGCAACACCAACAGCACTGGGCTGCCTTCAAGATTCACATCGCCTATTGATGGCGACGATGGCCCACCAGGTCATAACGTACTGATGAATAACATGGGTGCAGCCTTACTGACTTCAACAAGAGGCAACAGAGTCCGATCGCCTCTTGTCAGAATCATTGTGATTTACGGAAGAACGTCAATCCGGCCAGATGCACTTTCGGCCGATGTTAGGGCTCGCCAGAGAAACGATGGCGCTATTCACATTGACACTTTACTGTTAAGTGGGCTAAACTCAATCAATGATAATGAGATCCAACAGACGGCGGATGATTGGGATACAATGATTGGTGACTTTGGAACCAGCTATGTATACGATGTGAGAACAAATAGTCAACTAGTGGCCGCAATGACAAAACTGCTGGCTCATTCTGTGCAGAGACCACTGCCTTTGAATGCATATTATAATATTACTTCTGCCTAGTGTTTCCTTTTATTTATTTATTTTTTGCCCAAAAAGCGTAATATTATTATATGTTACTAGTGTTCACAATAAGCACGCCTCTTAATAACAAACAAACCCAAAAAGTTAAAAAAAAAAAAAAAACGAAAAGAGATCAATACACATAAAAGTAGTATAAACTAACTATCAAAATAAAGGCAGACGAAGGAAGGAAAGGAAAACATAAAGAAAAGAAGGAACTTTGTATATATATATATTACTCAGGTCGCAGAGGCAGGTGTGCGTGGCACAATGTTTGCAATGTACTCACTGGACATTGACCCATTGGCTACAATCGACGCTGTGGCTGATGAAGCAGACAGTGTCGCGGTTGATGGAACAGCCGTCAATCCTAGCCCAGTCGGATACAATCCATTGTTCTTCATGCTGTTGCCGCTTCCACTGAGACTTGTGCTGATTGCAATTTTAAACCTGCCAGGAAGCTGATTGAAGTCAGAGTGATGGCGTCGCTGTCGTAGTGGTTGAGACGGACTTCCATCAGACTGCTGCAAAGGATACGTCCGAGGCTGTGGATTGTAATGATGGTGATGATGGTGGTGATGGTGTAGAAAACTACTTCGATGCTGTTGTTGTTGGTGTTGATTATGACTGTTGTGATGGTGAGCAGAGGTGCCAAATGTCTGCATTGAATGTCGTCGTAATGTTGCCACCCACGTAACATCAACTGGGACTTCAACTGTACCGGCTGCAAGACTAAGCCGTCGGCCGTTACCTGCCTGGATGTTCTCGGATATGAGCCTGGATGGCGACAGAGAAGGGTCAGATATAGTGTTGACACGAGTGACTGGAGACACAACAGGCGGAGCGATGCTGTCATCCGGCAGCTTGAGTTCAGGTGTCTTGGCTGTTGAGTCTATATCAGAGTCGTTGTGGTCAATGACGATCGCTGGAACATCCGGTGTGTCTGACATTGGATTAGCAGAAGTAGCAGTAGCAGCAGTAGCGGCAGTGGCACTGGTAGCAGGAGTGGCAGCAGATGGAGTATCAGCCATTGTGTTCTTCCAGGTTTTGATGTTGTTGTTGAGCACATCCACAAATTTAGTTGGCTCGGGCACTAAATCAGCCACAGCCTCAAAGAACGGCTTTACAACCAACACAGAGAATCCCAGGTTGATGTTGGCCTGATTGCTGGTTAGTCTATCCATATTGGTAGACACTGGCAGCCCTATAGCCTTTTCGAGGTCACCTTGGGTGAAAAACTCAGATACCATCACATCCGACCACTTCTTGCTCACTGTCCATGGCAGTGCTGGATTGAAGATGTCAACTGCATGCAGCAGCACATTGCACAATTGGCGACGCTGCTGTCTGTCGAGGAACACATCGCATGAGAGAACACTGCATTCAGTGTCTTCCTCATCACAGCCAGCCAGTGTTTCAGCATCCATACTGCCCATTCGACTGCTGCGGTTGAAGACTGGATTAGAGGCTGTGGTGGCAGCAGTGGCGGTGGTGGCGGCGGCGGTGGGAATTGATACAAAGTCGCCCAGGTCAGTGCTGCGCTTACGACGCTTGGTGGTGGTGCTTGGATCAATGTCAACTTGAATATCCATGGCTGAATCTTCATCCTCTTGTGACTCAGAGTCTTCTTCGAGTGCCTTCAATGGGACTGAGCGCAAGAATCCACCTTGAGCATTGCTGATGCTGTTGATGCTACTACTGCTGCTGCTGGTGAATGATTCGGTGCTTGGAGTTGGAGTTGGACAGTTGAGAATCACACCGAGTTTGACACAAGACTCGACAACCGAGTAATGCTGTGTCATATCTGTGTGCAAAATACACTCAATAATGGCATCCCGCATAGCCTCTGCAACATCCTTCACCAAACCTGTGGCAGTGCCTTCGCCATGTGCTGTAGTGACTGTAGCTGTTGGTGAGCCATCAGCTTCATCCGCATCTTCATCAACTTCCTCGATTGCTGCATTCAACCCATGGTCAACCGACGTCGCAACAGGTGTAACCAGTGTGCTCACATCTGTCACTACGGTTGAAGTTGCTGAAAACGATGGTCTCGCCGATACTGCAAAGACACTCACTAAGTTTCTCAGCAACTGATGTCTTTCCAGCAACTGCAGTGTCAAATCACAAGAGTATCTCTCTAGCACAGCCTTCTCGCCATATTTCTTCACCAAGTCATCATTAGAATTTACACAAAACATGTTATTTACGCCTGGATGTCCAATGTCATGACACAGCGCAGCAATCATTGCAGCACACACGTCAAACGGAGTCAAGTATCTCGCCAATCCAAGTGTAATCATAAAGTGATGCAATTTAACCACCACATCAACTGCATGTCTGAATGAATGATACGGAACATGTCGATAGCCTGCAGCCACATCACTCACAAATAGCAACAATGGACTATTGGCCAGTGAATTCTTTGCTTCGTTGTCGTCGTCGCTGTCGCTGTCATTGTCATTGTCTTCTGTGAGTGATCTCAAATCAAATCCCAAAACGGCATCAACGCCACTGTCGATCAGCATGGAGAGCGCTATACCAATCAATTCTGCCTCAGACCAAACAAATGCATCAAACTCCATTCCAAACTCGCCCACCACTGTCCTTTCACTGCCACAGCCGTCCAATACAGTTGAGAGCATTCGTCGAACAGCGGACAAGTCGTCCGAAGTGAGAGAAGCTGCAGTTGGCGCAACTGTGGTGACAGCTGCAGTTGGAATCTCGACAACCACTGTACTGTTGACCGTCGTCATCATAAACGCAGCTAGTTGAGTGAGAGCAGGTGAGAGCAGGTGGGAGAGGTTTATGCAACGAAAACTAAAACAAGAGAGAGAGAGTGAGTGAGTGTGTGAGTGTGAGTGAGTGAGTGAGTGAGTAAGCGATGAGCAGAAGGAGGAAAAGAAAAAGAAGAAACAATAGGCAAAGTCTCAACAATAAAAGGAGGCAGGTATTGAAGGAGGAGGAGTAGTATGTATATATAGGTATAATGTACGTATGTAGGTAAAAGGGGGGCAGAAAGGCAGTGAGTAAAAGTACAAGTACAAGCACGAGGCTGTCAGTTGGTGGTGTATATACTCTGGCAGCTGTCGTTCGCTCTCTATCAAGGAAATGAGCGAATCAGAAAAGGCGATACACACGAACCACGAACTTCTACAGACGTTAACAGTAGTGTGGTTGGGGTGTCGGAACTGGCGTCTATACAAGAAAAGCAACAACAACAACAACAACAACAGCAACAAAACTGCGGCAAGTAGAAGAAAAAGCGAATCGAAGGAAGGAAAGGAAGCAAAGAAGGAGAGAGTAGTGATGCAGGAATTGTTCGTCTGTAGAAGTCTATCTGGTGTTTGTTTGTCGGCTGATTGTTGGTGCCTTCTTCTTCTTCTTTGTCTTCGTTGTCTGTGTCGGCGTCTGCGTCGGCGTCAGTGTTGCCGTGTGAGAGCTTATTAGAAAAAGAGAAAGAAACTGATGTGAACACCCGAAAGTTCGGCGATGAATGTGAGAACAAGTAGATCGAGGACTAGCGGCGTGAATCGAGCGAGTGTGAGCGCGCGCAGCCATGATCATTTTATGCTGAACATGCGCAGGCCGTGGCACATCACATTCTATTCTTGCGCCTGTGGTTGGCGAGGTTGGATCAACACGCTCATGGTTCGTTGGGACTTGTGTGTGTGTGTGTGTATGTTCGTGTCCAGAGAAAGTTCAACAGGTCCCGCCCACAAGAAATGCTCCGGGTAACACCCCAACAAGCCAGCCAATTAGAACTCCCAACATAGCCTGACCATCCAATGATTGAGCATCCACGCGGTTTCTTCTTCTTCTTCTTCCTCTTCCTCTTTTGTGATTTGGGGACACAGTAACCGAGAGCAGTACTGCGGGATGAGAGGCTAGTTATTGTTTTCTTTTTCTTTTTCTTTTTCTTTTTAATCGGGACCGCCAAGGAGCACGCGTGGACTTTCCGCGTGATTGACCACAAATGGAAAGAGTCCATGGTCTTTGACGCGTGGCTTGCCAATGCCTGTCAAGTGTGCCAGGCTGAGAACTCGGCGAGAATGTCTTCTCGAGACTACTGAGCTGCGGCTTTTTGTTCATTCGCCGAGCAAGCAAGTTACTTTGTTGTTACAACCAACAAACGAGACAGGGCATTTCCGAGACTTTCGAGCCCAGTGCTGCTGTTGTTGTTGCTTTTTCTTACTTTGCTTGACTGACTGGCTGGCTGGCTGGCTGACTCACCGGCCAACTGACTGACTCGGTCGTGGTCAGTCTCTGTTCCTCTCCTCTGAACGGTGTACCACAATCGATGGTAGATCATTTTTTGCAGCCATCGTTTAGCTGTCCATCTATCTGTGTGTACATTCAGAAAAACTGCTGACGTCGCAATGAAAACACACACACATACTCTCTCTCTCTCTCTCTCTCTCTCTCTCTCTCTCTCTCATACGACACTGCTTTATCTGTGTAACGGAAACACAACGCGTGCGTGCGTTAGTTGCTTTTCTTTTTTTATTGTTGCGATGAATGACATTCGTTGGTGGTAAATGGTAAGATATTGCTCAAAGTGACCTGCATTCAAAGAAAGAAAGAGAGAGCCAGGCAAAATGCAATCTGACATGTAATTGCACTAAAACTTTGGCACGAGTGCCACATCCTTGTTTGGGCAAATAACAAACAAAAAAGAACTGAGCGACTTCGAGATGTCAAAAAAAAAACAATACTGGCAGAGGAGAGAGTTTGTTCATGACACAGGGAAAGGACATGGTTGGACACTGTTCTGTTCCTTCTTCTCTAGTCAACAGCAGCTACCAGTCATAACAGGCACTAGCCCTTTCTCTCTCTCTCCTTCTCTCTCCTTCCCTCTCAGTCATAAGAGAGTGGAAGTGACCTTCAAAAGCTGTACACTAACATGGCAAATTGTTTCGAATTCTGCAGTTATGTTGTTTTTGTTTGATTTGCCTGCATGGATCACACTGTATTCTTACATTGAAAGAAATCGAATGACTTTTGTGACTTGGTGACCTCCAGTAAAGTATGTGTTTGTTTGAAAGTATTTCATGACCTTGGAAAGAAGCGAGCGAAATCAGCTGATTGTCGATCACTGACAGTGGGGGAATATAAAGGTACCTGGCTGCTGTTACTGCGGTCCTCGCACGTCCCCTCACTCACTCGTCCTCTCTCCATTCCTGGGATCTTCACATCTAACGTTTGCCAGTCTTCTGCTTCCTTCATTGCTTGTGTAGTTGCACGGCTTCCTCCTTCCACCTTCCTCTTCCACGCACATACATACACACGCACATACATACACATACATACATACACTCATTCACACTCACTCATTCACCTTCTCGCCTCTGTTATATCACTGTTCAGACTCTACGAATTCGACAGCATTTTACCTTTTCCAGCTAACTGATAATAAAGTCGTATCACGTCACTGTTCGGATCGGAATGTATTTTTCGTTCAACTGACATTTCTCTTCAACTCTGTATTTCATAATCGACCCTGCGAGCTGCCTTCGTCATCGGCCCACCTCACATTCCACCCACCCACACACACACATACACACAGACACACAGACACACGTACATCCCACACTTGTACTTTTCTTTCTTTCTTCCTCTGTGCAGTTGTTTGTCTGAACTACATTTTCCGTGTTACTCTTCTGTCTCTGTCTGTCTGCCTTTCTCTTTTCTCTCTCTCCACAAACGCACACACGCACAGGAACGGGTGTGCTGCATTCTTCGTGTTCCTTCTCTGTAATTTCTCGCGAATCACCAACACCATCAACATAATACCAACAATTTTTGCTGAACTTGAAGGTAAGTCTCAACTGCATGAACCTGCGTTGCTTGAAGTCTGCAATATTTGCAGACTTGTGCATTTCTTTTTTTTTACTATTCTCTTTTCCTTT
Organism: Ramicandelaber brevisporus; assembly: GCA_025201865.1. Taxonomy (NCBI): domain Eukaryota; kingdom Fungi; phylum Kickxellomycota; order Ramicandelaberales; family Ramicandelaberaceae; genus Ramicandelaber; species Ramicandelaber brevisporus. The sequence continues at coordinate 23,634 of MU602999.1, forward strand.
TCTTCACTATACGAACTTCATCTCCAACACAAAACTTTCCGTCATCTCGTTATTTTTTTTCAGAACAGGACAAACTTCTCTCTCTGTCTCTCTGTCCCTCATTCTCTCTTTTCATTTGCACTGTTGACGAATCAAAAACTCCGCAAATATTTTAGTATGTGACAGTTGGCGACATGAGCAGCATTGGTGACACAAAAGAACTTTAAAAAGAAGGGACAGTTGCAGCTCACCCTTAATTACATTTTTCGACACACATACACACACACACACAGAGTCGAATTTCTTTTCCATGCTTTTCTTGTTTGCTTCTGATTTTGCTTCTGCTTCTGCTTCTCTCTGACAATCGACATCACGCCAACAGCAACAATGCGGCTGATGATCAGGAACAAATTGCGCGTGTCTTCTTTTTTTCCATTTTCATCTCTTTCATTTTTCGTTGTCATTTTCCATTTTTCAGTGTCATTTTCCAGTGTCATTTTTCGTTGTCATTTTCATTTCCTTCTTCGACTTTTATCCTCATTTCTACACATTGCTTTCCGCAGTCACTCTGTGTGAGTTCACGCCATCTAATTCCGGCATCCTCCTCATCCTCCAGTTTACACCCTAGTACAGAGCTCGTGTGCATCAAATATACTGCCTGTGCTCACTTCGGTTACATCCCCCCAAAGCCTCTGAAACTTGTATTCATATCACTATTTTGTTTTTCCCTTATTGTGTCGTTTTTGTTACAGTCTTGTCACCATATTATCGTCGACTCACTCTTGTGCCCACGTTACACAAAATCGACGAGACATTTTCTCCCTCGAAATTCCGTAACATTATCCATACACCCTACGCCGTACATACAAACTATCGTCCAACGTGGCTTACCTCGTCTATCTTAACTGACGTTCGCAACTTGCTTTTCACACTGACACATTTGTTACGACACATCTTTTTTTCCCTGTGAATTCATTCTGTGTGCAATATACTGCCCGCACAAACCAATCGTTGTCCAGCAGGTCAGTAGTTCCGGCTCCTCTCCCACCACCAGCAACGTGGATCACATTTGTATTTTTTTTGAAAGGTACGTTGGTCAACTCCACACTCTAGTATGAATCTTGTTGTTTTCTTTTTTCTTTATTGGACAATCCCCCTCTTCTTCTACTTTTCTATTCCTTGCAGCGTCATCGCATTATCGCATTATCGCTTCTACATACACACACACTCTCTCTTTTTCTCTTCAGTCTACTGTTTTTTCTTCCTTTCTATTTGCCAGTTTAGCGAGACTTGCATCCCTTCTTTTCTTGCTCACATTCGACGATCTTCCTGTCACACTTTGACACTCAAGCGACTGCTCTTTTGTTTTGTTGCTAGTTTTGGGCAACTGTATCACCACACATCTTCCAACATTCCCTCTTCCTCTACCCATCTATCCATCCATCTATCCATCTATTCATTTCCCCTATCTCCACTCTCACCTCCACAGTTACGTGTCATCACCAGGCCACAATTTTGATTCCCATTCATCTTCCTTTGAAGTAACACTGCGTCACTGCTTTTTTCTTCTTCGTCTTTGTTTGTGACCTTCCATCCGATCAGCATTGCCCCATTTTTTCCCCAGTCTTGCCATTGCGACTGCTTCAGGTACCCTACTCGCCCTTCAACCTCTCCACTTCTCCACCTCTGCTTCGTCCTCTATTTTTAGTCCTTCATATCACACACACACTTGCCCTTCCCTCGAGCCGGCTGTGCGGAGGAAAAAAGCCATTATCAATATTTTGTTAACCTCTAACAGAGTAGTTTGAAGCTCACGCGAACATACAAACATACAAACATTGGACTCCAATTATAACAGCCTCTACTTTGCCTGTTTATCCCCAACAACAACATTATTTCTCAAGGGTCTCTAGTCCCTGACTACATTCCTTTACTAGTATCAAGTACATCCTTCCTCCTAATCAACTGCAGGTTGCCCACATCGTTGGTTATTTATACCTACTCTTGACTCACTGTTACTCCTCTCCCCCAGCACAACCCCTGCAAACTTCACTCCTGCCTTGTTTCTTGACAATCTCCCATTCTGCTGCAAACCTCACAATCCACTATTGACTGCAGCATTGTACTAACTGATCGGCCAACTGGCGTCATACTTTTCTTTTGTATCATTGTATTCTCATTGTAACATACAGTCTTCATTTCACCCATCCACACACACAAGCACACGCACACAACCACACACACACAAGCACAACCACAGGCACTCTTACATTCAAGGATGCTGTCAAACCCGCTCAATCCCGCTGCCTCCAGCTCTGCTCTGCTTCCCGCTGACAGCTCTACCAGCGCTGCTCCATCATCCTTCCTGGTTCAGTCCAATCAATCTTTCCTGAATGGTAGCAATTCCACAACCATGTTTGGTGGTGCATCGTCCTTCCCCACGGCCAGCCTCTCCTTCATGGAAGCCTCTTTAGTGCCGTCTGTGATCCCCGCCGTATCCACCGCCACCGCCATTCCATCCAACCCAGCGTCCCTCATCCACCACGCGCACTACCATCACCAGCACTCCAGTTTACTGGATCCAACTCTGACAAGTTTCCTGTCCAATGGCAACATTAATGGCGAGCTGGTGTCCGTTCTGACCAATGTTGCATCTTCTGTGCAATTTGATGTACACAACGCACTCTCTGGTACTGGTAGTTCAGGTGTTACAGGTGCAACTGCCTCTCTTGGTGTGAATGGAGGTGCGGCTGCTCACGCGACCTCTCATCTTCTTCAATCTCTGCCAACCTCATCCGCAAACTTGCTGCTCCCAGCCCCTAACAAGAGCACCCACAGCAACACAAACGTGGCAACGTTCGCAACAGCCACTGGCAACGCTCTACCTGGTCTTCAATACGACGACAACTCGTTCCTAGTCACGCCGGATAATTCTGTGGTGTCCTCTCTCGCAGCGACTCTCTTAGCATCGACTGGTGGTGCTGTTGCTGGCATTGACGGTGGTAACACAAACGACCTTCACCACCATCAACAACAACAGCAGCAGCAACAGCAACAAGCGGCACTTGCACTCCATCCCTTCCACCCTACACCGCCTATCACTGCCACAAACGGTATTGCCACAGTTACAGACATTCTCGAGTTGCCAAGCAACACGGTTATCGCGCCACTTGAGCCATCTCATTCACGTCAAAATTCACTGCGTGGCTCCGGCTCTGGCTCTGGCTCTGGCTCTGGTCGTGGTCGCCGTCCGACAACTCCCAAGACACGCTCTGCTTCTGTAAGTGGTGTTCCATCCGCTGCCATCGGTCCATTGTCGGCACTTGG
>MU603000.1:9026-26796 GCA_025201865.1 Ramicandelaber brevisporus
GACTGCTGGTTTGAAGAGTTTCTACGAGTGTAGTCAGAGTTATCAATCGAGTTCATTATACTCTTTATAAAAAAAATAAAAAACAATGAATGAGAGTTGACGATGATATTGGTAATGAAACGATTGCACGGGCGAGCGGTGGGGGAGGGAGGAGAAGAGCTGACCAACTGAGCGAGAAAAGTAGCTGAAAGGAAGATTCTTCGATATGAAGTGGTCTCGTGCGCACAGCCGCTTACCTGATATCAAGAAAAAAATTACTTGACTGTAACAGTGTTGGATGTGGTCTATTTTTAACAAAGAAGAAACGACAAAGAAAACTTGCGTAAAGTTTCTTTGTTTCTACCAGTATGAGGCTGCTTAGTTGCAGTAAAAAGAAGAAGAAGCAATGCAAGGATGTGTGGGGGCGGGGGATGGGGTAGGAAGGAAGGAAGGAAGGAAGGAAGGAAAGGAAGAGCAATGCGTCTATCTCTCTCTCTCTCTCTCTATTTTTTGTTTTGTTTGCAAAGCTGCTGTGGTTAGATGCAAGGTGAATGTATAAAATGTCGCACACACACGGACCACGCGGGATGAGAAGAAGAAGAAAAGAAGAATTAGCTTCTTTTGCACACTCAAAAAGAAAGAGTAAAAGCAGAAAGAGTCGCAAAGAGACACTCTGCGATAAAAAAAAAAGAAACAAAGATGCAAAAGACACACAACGGTTCTTTGTGCGCCTTTTTACATTTTTTTGCGAAAAGGAAAACAAAAGAAGTATAGAGAGAAATGAGCTTGCACACACTCTCTCTCTCGCTGGTGTTCATAGCCTAGCTGTTTCAGTATCCAAATTTGGGTTATTATGACAATGTCATAGGCGCTGTAATTTCCGAAACCGCTAATTAGACTTTGTGTTAACAGCGAAGAATATGTTGCGATTGCGTCGTGGTCGTCGTTGTCGCCGAGTTTGCCATGCAGGTCCACACTGCTCAGCAATTTGTCAGTATAGTGTGGAGGGGCGGTCGATTCGGTCATTCTTTAGAGTGGAGTGGCTTGAAGAAGCCGGATCGGCACACACAGACATACTCGGAGAACAGAAATAGCATGTTGGGAATGCGGTATTTCACTGGAAAGTAAAAAATAAAAATTCAAATGGGGAAAACAAATTGAACAGATTGAGTGTTGATGGCTTTATAGAGTGGCTGACAGTAGCAACTTGCCCGGATCGGCATCGAGAGCATGAATCAGCTCGGAATCGTCAGTCAACGGCACAAAGTTACCAGTGGCATCCCGATACGACAGAGCCGTCAGATGTGGAACTCCCAGCCGCTCGGTGATCTTGTCGCACAGTGAGCTCAGTGTCAGAGATGCAGGCAGCTTGATGGCAATAATGTCGTCCTGGTACATGACCTTGGCCTTTATGGATGCACCTGGCGTGACTGCATTGGGAGTTGGCGTTGCACTGGCTGGAAGAAGACCTGGAGATGCCAACGACAGTTGTGAATGCGGGACACCAGCTGCAAGATGATGTCCAGATGGTCTCCGTCCTGGTAGCTGCTGCTGCTGCTGCTGGTACTGCTGGGCTGCGGCTCCGTTAAATGTCGATACACCATAGCCACCAGATTGCGGAGAGATGGGACTGGCTTCGTGTACTGATACTTGCTGGGGAGGAACACCTCTCACTTCAGTATCATCGCGTCTGAGCGACAAGAACAACTGGAATGCATCTGCTTCCACAATTTCTGGCGGCAAACTAAACATTTCCTGGATGTACTTGTCCAAATCCTGCCTGCGGCTGTTTGTAACCTCATCTGTAACATATGCAACTGGTCCGGGCATAAATGGCAGAATGCGTCTCTCACCAGTACGTCCAGCCTGTTTAGGGAATCGGTTCAGCAGTGCGATTTGAACATCGTAGAAATCCTCATATTGTCTAAACAGAGTGCGGAATCTGCCATCCAAAAATGAAACTTCAACTTTGAAGAATGCAACTCCATCTCTCATTATGCTTGCTGAAACTCTAGCTGCTGCAACATCTGATGGGTGAATAATGGCTTGAGTCTGAATGGCTGACAATTGTGCAGCTGATGATGATGATACTGCCGCTGCTGTTGCTGCCGCTGGTGGTGATATCGATGTATTTGACAAGGAAGCAGAATGAGTTCTACCCATTGGACTGATTCCAGGTGATTTGTTAATTTGGTGAGTTTGTTCACGAACGCGTTCTTTCCATTCTTCAACTCCGAGCAATTTAATGTTATTGCGACGTAGCATTTCATTCAAGTCAGAAACAGCCTCTCCAGTCTGAACATCGCGGACCTCAATGTACGTGATGGGCACTAGGCCAGGCACGCCGTGACGTCCAATTGGTCTAACAACATACCATTCATCTCCAGATTGCGCCACAATTATAATTGGCTCCCCTGATTTTACAGTCAACTCATCATCTCGCTCTGCAGTGAAATCGTACAGCACTATTCCATACACATTGTCATGAGCAATCTTTGGCTGTTGCTGTTGCTGTTGCTGTTGCTGTTGTTGCTGATACTGCTGCGATTGAAGCTGACTCTGCTGTGAATGCTGTTGAATTGAACCGTGAGGATTATACTGATGCATTGGAATTGCTGCACCACTGCTAGCGCCTCTAAAATGCAAGTTGGTAGCCGACGTCACTGGTGATCCTCCACCCATGGTCATCTTCGGCGATTGCTGCTGTTGCTGTTGAACATTCATGGTTGGACTTCCTCCAACTTGTGACTGAACAGTGGAGCCAACTGGCTGCAATGAAGACGGGCCACGTCGTTCAATCGGCTGAAAATACACAGCAGGCACTAAACCACGTCTTCCCGATAATGGATCGTGGGCTTCATACCAGTACTCATCATCTTCGTTGCCAATCACATGGAAAAACTCACCAGCTTTGAACGAAATCTCATCTGGACCCTCTGCATTGTAGTCATAGAGGGCTTTAATCACCTTCTTGGGTGGCTGCATTGCCTCTGCTCCGCCCTTCATGAGAGCCACACCGCCCGTAGATGAGCCGACTGGAGAGTGCATAACGGGAGAGGCTGTTGCGGAGGTGGCTTGGCCGGGAGTTGAAGTTGACGGAGTCACAGAGACTGAACCAGCGCTGCCCTTTCGAAATGAACTAACGCGCATCTATTCTAGCTAACTACTGCACTGGAGGAGAAGGAGGCAGGCAAGCAGGCAAGCAAGCAAGCAGGCAGGCAGGCAGGCAGGCAGACAAGTTGAACTGGAGGAGGCTGGAGGAAGAGGAGGAAGCTCTCGAATCTGGCACTCAAAAAGAGCGGTGGTCGCGAAATAAAAAAAAAAAGCTTGCAAGAAAAATAATAAAGGAGAGCTGCCAAAGTCGTCAGTTCAAAACGGCAGCACGAAGAAGAGCGACCGTCCTCGAAAGAGAAAGAAAGAAAGGGAGAAAGAGAGAGATGAGCTTGAAGTGTGTGTATGAACGGAAAGGGTGTATATATAAGTGTGCGAGTGTGTGTATGTGCACAGAATGAAAGAAACAAAGAAGAAACACAAAAGAAGATGTGAATGATGCGAACAGAAGACGGAAGGGGATGAAAGAGAGGCAATGCTACACGTACTACGTGTGGCTGGGTCTGAACGGAAAGACTCAATGTCAGCAACAGCAACAGCAACAGCAACAATAACTCGCACAGATGGACGGTTGGATGGATGCAGGCCACCGGGCCGTCTGGGCACATGCCCACAGCGAGTGCTGAGTGTTGGATGTGTTGGATGTGAGAATTGGATAATGCGCAATCTGGGGCACCATTCTCTTCGACTGTGGAGCTCGAACCGCATACACAGTCTGTGACTTGTGGTTAGTGGTGATTGATGATGAATCAGCATTTTGACAGTTTAAAGACGATTGAATAAATAGACTGTGTAAGAAGGTTATTACTTTTTCATACTTTTAACCTGCTCCATCAGGTACTTGACTCGCTGCTTGCATTCCTTCTTTGTGCGTCCTTGCACAGCCGCGGCAATGTTGTCCCATCGATCGCCTTCGCCTGCCCAGCTTGGTGGGTACTTGCGCAGTGCTGCCTCCAACTGCAGTTGCTCAGATGGTTTCCAGCTGGATGGATCCGACGCCGTTGGTGCTGGCGACGCCGCTGAAGATGCCGATGATGGAGCGCTCGGCTTGTTCGCAGCAGCAGCACTACCACTAGCAGGTTTCTGAGGTGCTGCAATGCTGGATGATTGTGGGGCAATTGCCACATCGCCATCAGGCAGTCGCACTGAAATTTCATCAATCATACGGTCATCATTGCGCTTCTTGTGAGACTGCAGCTGTCGGATCTCTGCATTCTCCAGCGCCACTGTGTTCATTCGTACTTCTCGTGACTTGGAGATGATTTCAGCTGACGACCGAAGAGTTGCACCAGAATGCTGAGAAACGTACTCGGCAATAGTCTCCCAGCGCTTGCCAGTGCCGCCAGGGAACTTGTTCACAGCCTTAATCAGCAGACTCATTTCCTGAGCAGACCATGGTGACTCTTTACCAGATGATGCTGATGATGCAGTGGATGCTGCCGCAGATGCAGCTGAGGCAGATCGCTTTGAGGCGGATGCATCCTTGAAGTGAACAAAGTTGGATGCCAACAATGGCTTCGCAGCAATGAGAGATGCCACTTGCTTCTTTGTGACTTCAACCATGGCTGGCACTTTGCCTGCACACTTTTCGAGCTCAGATTGATACGCCTGTACCTCTTCAAACGACAAGTTGGTAACCAATACATCAAGCTCAGCAGCACGCGGATTCGAAACCGTCGATGTGCTCGCATTGCCGTCTGTCAACCAGTTGGTCGCAGCCAATGTGTCTCTCAACTGCTTTCTCGCTTTCTGCACCTGCTTCTTTGCCGTTTCTCTCTGCCTTTTCTCTGCCGCTTGCTGTTCTTTAGCTGCCGCAGCCTCTTCCTCCTCTCGTTTCTGCTGTGCTTCTGCTTCCGCCTTCGCCGCCAGTTCCGCTTCTTTCGCTGCAGCCTCTTTCGCTAGTTTCTTTTGCTGCTTCGCTTGCTTCTCCTTCTCTTTAAATGCCACAATGCGCGGATCAAGCCTCTGTGCTTGCTCCACAATCTTCTGGACACGTCTTGTATCCTCTGTCTTGCGTCTTGCTCGCTCTGCTTTATTTTTGCGTTCCAAGTATCGCCGATGATCGCGATTCTCTGCACTCTCCTTATCCTCTTCATCCAAAAACTCAAAACTACGCCAGGATTGGAACGAGCCCCAGTAAGAGTAAAAGCCTTGAATCTGGTCGTAACTGGATGTCATGTCGCCCAATGTCGGAGCTGGAGTCTTGGAGGCAAATCGTGCTTCTCGTTCAAAGACTGGGCCGTACAGTGCAAAGAAGTCGGCGTCGCTGGATGGCTTTGAGGCGGGCGGTGGAGCTTCAATACTCGATTCGTAGTAGAATGGATCTACAGAGTCATACTCGCGTCGCTTGGTTGGATTAGAGAGTGTCTCGTAAGCCTTCTGCACAATCTTGAAGAATGCATCCTCCTCTTCCTCGTCATCATCAGCATCGCCGGTACCAAGATCCAGCAACTTTGGCTGTGGCTTTGGCTTTGGAGGTGGAGCAGGCGTGGTGGGTTTCTTGCCAACTTTGCGATCTGGATGATGCACCAGCACTTTACGATGATATGCACTCTTCAGTTGCCCAGATGTCGCCTTGTATCGCAGCTTTGACAATCCCAATACCGCGTACAAATCAAGAGACTTCCAGTTGCGTGGACTACTGCGCAGCAGCTCTGGATCCTCAGCGGCATCATAGACATCGTCAATGGCAGCATCTCCGGCACGACGCTTGCTGGAAGCTGAGCTATCCGGAGTCGCACTACGCGAGACATCAAATGCTGTCAAAGCAGCTTCGGCAGCCTCTAGCCACTGTGCACTGTTGACTGTAGTAGAATCGAGCTGTGCAGTAGCCTGCTGAAGAGCAGCAAAGCGCGAGAACTCTGACGAAACGCGCTCGACTTGAACAGCTAACGGCGTCGAGATGGTTGCCGCAGATGAGACTGCAGTGGTGGACGACAAGTCAGCTCGTGCAGCAGGCAGCAGTACCATTGACATCTCTCTTCACAAGCTAGTTCAATCTAAAGAGTACAGTTTGCAGGTAGATTAAGCAAGAACAACAACAACAAAGCAACAACAACAAAACAACAACAACAAAACACGTGCTTCGAGAGGAGAGAAAGAGAACGAAAGAGAGAGAGCAAAAGAATGAGTAGAAAGTTCTAATCTGAGTGCAATGCCGACATCTTGATGACACTACTGGACGTCAAAGCATCAATCTGGTTCGATGAATAGCCTAGAAGCTCGCGCAACACCTCTTCTGTGTGCTGGCCAAGCAGAGGCGGCGGGAGTCTGATGGATGGCTTCGTGTCGCTGTACTTCACCGGAATGCCTACCAGCTTGACTGGTCCAGTTGTAGGGTGCTCAACCTGCTGTACCATGTCGCGTGCCAGGAGTTGTGGGTGCTCAAAGGTGTGCTTGATATCGTTCAATGGTGCGTACGGAATTCCAGATCCTTCAAGTGCATCCAGCCAGTGTTTCAATGGCTGTGATTTGATCCGGCTCGCCAGCAGCTCGTTCAGTGCCTCTCGATTGTTGACACGATCAGCGTTCGTAACAAATCGAACATCCGTTGGCAACTCGTCTAGCCCGATTGAGCGACACAGTACACCAAATTGAGTATCATTGCCCGCTCCAAGTACAATGTGTCGGCCATCACTCGTGTCATAGCCTTGATACGGGACGATACTGGCATGCTGCGTCCCCCATCGTTTGGCCTCTTGGCCACCCACCAGGAAGCTGCTCGCAATGTTGGCCAACGACGCCACCTGGCACTCAATCAGGGATGCATCGATATGCTGGCCACGGCCGGTCCGCTCTCTGGCAAATAGCGCAGCAATGATCGCACCATGCGTATACAATCCCGTTGTCAAGTCCGTGATTGCAACACCAACCTTGACCGGAGGACGACCTGGCTCGCCGGTAATGTGCATCAATCCAGCCTCCGCTTCAATCATCACATCGTATCCGGCCCGCTTTGCGTACGGCCCAGTTGACCCATACCCAGTAATTGATGCATACACCAGCCGTGGGTTTATCTGGGCCAAGTCTTCGTGGCCAAGGCCGTACTTTGCCAACTTGCCCGGAATGTAATTTTCGACGAGCACATCGCACTGTTTTGCCAGCTCTCGGATAATCTCCTGGCCATCCTTGTGACGGATATTGACGGCCACCGAGCGTTTGTTGCGGTTTACTGACATGAAGTACGCGCTTTCCGGTTTGGTGTTTGGATATTTGGCGGCAACATGAGGAGCCAGTGAGGCGAATGGCGGTCCCCACTCACGAGTATCATCACCGTGCGCAGGGTTCTCAATCTTGATGACATCTGCACCCATATCACCTAGAAGCATAGTGCAATATGGACCGGCTAGGATACGGGCGAGATCAAGAACGCGAATGCCAGAGAGTGGGCCATCAGTGCCAGTAGTCGGCGCAGTTGTAGTCGTTGTAGCTGTAGCAGTTGTCGTTGCTGTGTGCTTGAACCGAGTGTAATTCAGTAAGACACGCGTCTGCTGGAAGCGTTTGCTGGCGAGGGCAGATACTATAGATACAGGACGGTACATTTGGCTTTGTTGCAACACCGCGTTTGCTATTGTATGTTGTTGTACACTGTTGTTGTTTTGTGCTGTTAAGATGAGCTTTGGTTGCTATTGCACAGTTTGTCATGACGAATCATGTGCCTCCTGAATGCATTCGGCGCTGCAAGTCCAGATTCGACACCACCAAGAGTGGATTTCTATTCTGACTCTTGCTGAGGAAGAAAAAAATTCAACCACAAAAAAACCTTTCTGCAAAAAGATCCAAACGTCCTGATCTTCGTGCCCGATCCACTGCCAAAGCGAACGAGCAAGCAAGCGAACGAACGAGCAAACAATAGGAAAGCGGTGATAGATTGCGAAACGGACGGGAAGGATACGATATAAGCGATGCGTCAGATTCTCGACTTTAAGCTGTCGCGCGGTTTGCCGTGCATGTCATGGCACAAGATCAACCTCTACAACGTTCACGCCAAGCGCAACCTTCCCGAGGCCATGAGAATGACCCAGTTCCAGCAAATGTGGCAGGCCAAGAAGCTGACGCGCGCATACCACGATGCTCAGTTCACCGAATGGAAGTTTTTGCGCCAACTGTTCCGTCGGAGACTCCCAACCGTCATTGGCCAGCCATCCACTTCCACATCATCGACCTCATCATCTTCTTCATCTTCTTCATCTTCATCAGCAGCAGCATCGAACAGTGGAAGGGAGCCGATGTCAATTCCAAGCGCAGCTCCACTCATGTACATGAACATGGAGCGCCGTCTTGATTTCATTCTCTTCAGAAGCCACTTCGCCCAGTCTGTGTTCAAGGCTCGTAAAATTGTTCTTGGCGGTCATGTCAGTGTCAACGGCAAGCCAATTGACGATCCAAACTTCCAGGTCAAGGATGGCGATGTTGTCCAGGTGCGTCCTAGCGCAGTTTGCACGTTGCAGGGCGAGTATGGCTCGGAGCTCAAGTTTGCTCCACTCAAGTATCAGCAGCCATGGATGTTCTTGCCAGAGTACCTCGAGGTTGATTACAACATTTGCTCAGTGGTGTTCCTGCGTGATCCAGTCGTGAAAGCAGGTCACTGTGAGCTGCCATCGCCATATCCACCAAACTTGCATGCATTGGCGTACGAGTACTACGTGCGTCGCGGTAAGAAGAGCGTGGGTCTTTAAATCAGTGATTATTAAAAAAAGAAAAAGACAGATAAAACATTAAATGCGAATAAATAGAGGTAGCTAATCTTGTTTGCCAGCGCGGTTGGCGGCGTGTTTCTTTTGTTTTATGCGGGCAGCATTAAAGGCGCGAGATAAGTGCCCAGCTACCGATGATTGCTGTTGAGGAGATTGCTGAGAATCGATGGTAACATCAACTGATGAAACGTTGTGGAGAAGAGGCTGTCGACTCAGAATAGAATCAGTTGGAGAGATGATGTAGCCGTCTGCAGCGGGAGACTGTGGCGGAGACACTTTGCTTGGTTGTCGTGTGAGGGTTGACGGCAGCTGAGCAGAGTCAGCTTCAGCGGGCAGGAACCGCGATCCATACACAACTAGCCAGAGTCCAATGGCAAAGAATGAACCGAATGTCACGCATTCTCGCAGTGTATGCAGCTCTCTAAACAGATATACACCAATGGCAACTGCAGACGTGTTAAACACAGCAAAGAACAGCGGCTGGAACTCAAGAACTGGATACTTGCCCAGTGCTCTTTGTCTGAATGTCTCCTGCCCAGTAATCGAGATGGCTAGCACGAGCACCGCAGCAACAGCATATACGAGCTGAGGATAGGATGCATGATGAATCTTGAAGGCAATCGCACCAAGAGCACCAATGTCGCCATCAGGCGATGACTGCGAGCTAACGCTGGACTCGTTGTGAGTACCGGCGAGTCGCAGATATGTTGTGATCATCTTCGATGCTGATACGTTCAGCGCGCCAAAGAGAGAGGCAATCACAGTGAGAATGAAGAGAGATTCGTGAATGTACAGTGCGATGTAAATCAAGGTTCCAATGACAATATAACTACCGCCAAATGTGGCAATCGTTCTCAAACTAGCCGCCAGTGCCAACACGTCATCCGCAGTCTGCAACCCACCACCACCGCTGCCACCAGATGCTGCATTCGTGGTGTTGTCGGAATCACCTCGTGGTGCCACTGCGAGAATTGTAAAAACGCCTGCAATGATCATTGCACAGCCCTTTTGCTGACGACGCGTGATAGTTTCGCCAAGGAATATTTGCGCCAACAGCAAGTTGACCAGCACAGACACAATGCCAAGTGGAGCGACAATTGCCGTGCTGAGATACGACAATGCCACAGAGTTCCCAAACAGTTCGCCACAGTAGTTGAGGAGCAGACCAGACAGCCACAGTTTGTCTGCATATCGTGGCACAGCCTGTCGTCTCTCCACAGCGATACCATCAGCGCCGCTGTCGTTGTGGTGATGCTGACTCTCATTGCCTAGCAATGGGGAGGTGGTGCCTGAGCGATAGGTCGGTGCACGACTGGCCACGCTGGTATCACTCGAGATGCTTGCAATGCTGCTACTCATACTGCCTGCAGAGGCTGCCCCAACACCCTCTCCAGTAACTGCACCGTAATCAGGCAAGCTCGAGCCTGCATCAATGTCAATTGCTGCAGCGGCACTACTGGGAGACCTCAATCGATAGAGTCCGCTAGTGCTTCTGCTTTCCTCTTCGGCGGCGGCCCGAGATAGACGGTTCAAGGCATACTTTTGCATACATTGAGCAATGCCAATAACGCTGTTGCCCAGCACTGATGCCACGAGACCAACGATGACCGGCATCTGTCAAAAAGTAGTGCACGTCTTTCTGTCTGCTTGTCTGTCTGTCTACTTGTCGAGTTGGTTTGAAGAGAGAAACAAAAACAGAGTTGAAAAAGTCAGAATGCGTGTGTGTGTGCAAAGTTAACGACGACCAGAGAGAGCTGCACTGCGCCACTGATCTGCTAGTACCTTGGCTTCAGCAAATGTGCGGATGGTATACACGGCTGCAAACCCTTCATCCGTCGATGGGCGTTGCATTTGGCGTGCAAACGATCTGATAACACGCTCGACATGCTCGGGAACACCGTTGGTCAGCGTTGGATGTTCGGTGCGTCTCAGCACACTTGCAATGCACGCGGCAGCTCCAACGTCAAAGTAAACAGCCACGGCCTTGCGTGGTTGGAACGCCAGCTGGAGGTAGTGCTTGCGCTCCTCAGCGGTTGGATTGACACGATCAAGAATGATTGGAGAGTCAGTGAGGCGCCGTGAATACGAGCCAACGGCGTTCTGGATGCTGCTGCCACATTCATCTTGGTTGAGATGAACGTAGCGAGTCTTGGACAGCGTTGGAGGAGACAGTGATGGAGTTTGATCAGTGCCACTGGGAGTTGATTCAGCGTAGAACTGCTCGTATCCATTGGCAATGCCAGCCAGATATCGGCCAAATGTTGACTTCCCGCATCCGGGCAAACCACATAAAACAATCATATCTGGGCTTGGAACATGCTTGCCCTGAGTAGGCTTAATGCTGCCAATGGTCAATGCATCCATTGCTTGAGCAGTACCGAAGGCGCTGTCAACTACGATACCACTCAAATCTGGGGTAACAGATGGCGCATGGGCAGCTCCACCATTGGCAGATTCAGTGGATGGCGACGATACAGATGGGTCAGCGCCAGATGCTCTTGCCCACAGAATGTTGACATACTCGCGAACGAATGCTTCTTGTTCGTGTGTCTCGATTGAACCAGGTCGCATCTGTCGAATCAGTGCAACAGCCTCCGATGAAGACATGAATGGCCCTTGTGCCTCTGCCTCCTCCTGCTGCTGCTGCTGCTGCTGCGGTTTCTCAGACTTGACACGGGCCGCAAAATCAATTGGATACGGGCCATATTTGGCCAAGTAGCATGCCAGGAATGTGCCAGCACGACCCTTGCCGCCGCCACAGTGGACCAGACAAGCTCTTGGCGGCTCACCGTCAGAAGCAGGCTGAGACAACTCAGCTTCTACGGCTGCCATGAACTCATCAACTTGCTTCACCGTTGGAGGCATGTAGTTTTGCACATTCCAGAACACGTTGCGAATGCTATTATTGGAAGAACTATCACCCGAGTTATTGGCAGTGTTGAACCAAGCACGAGGCAATGGACTCTCACCGACTACCGTGCAAACCAGTGAAACGCCAAGTGACTTCAGAGCTTGAATATCTTCAGCCTGGCGGGGAATCGACAATCCAGCGAGCACATTGGGAACAACCCAAGAGAAATTGCGAGCCAACTTGTGCTGCTCGTGCACAGATGGAGACACCGACACTCCATTGTCGAGAGGCGGGGAGACCCAGCGGCGCACTACAGAGTCGTTTCGAAGGAGCGGGTAGGTTGCATAAATGTCAATCTCAGACCATCCTGCTGCGGCATCCGCGCTGGTCGAAATCACCTCTGCATCGACTTGTCTCAGCAAATTGTAGAATCGACGGCGCTGCGATGCGTTCAAAAATGTCCATAATCTACACGGCGTCCACAAGCATGTATCCAGCTCCACTTTGGCAGTTCCACCACTTCCAGCCTCGTCCAATCTGAATGCAACCTTAATTGGCCAAATTGTGGACTGATCACACTTTTGCAGCGACTGACAGACTGAAACTCCCATGTCAACGTCATTATACTCGTCAATTCTAATACTGGCTCGCTGAGATACCTTTGCCAGTCGAGATACCAAATACGATACAAGCTGCTGTCGCTTCGTATCATCAATAAATGCAACATCCGTGGCGCGTGGGAGGTGAGACCGTGCGCTGGCTAAAATAAGTGCTCGCCAATACGATGCAGTTGCTAGAGCAGTCAACACGGCCATCTCGCGAGTATGGCGTCCATGCCCATTGTCTAAATTGCCAGATGCATTTCGGCCATTAGTATAGCTGTTTGCATTGTTTGTAGCTGGCAAAAGACTGCGAGTGATGATATCAGCCAGTCGCAGATGGCCACGCGGAGACACTGGGCACAATAAAACCATGTCGCGGGCAGCAGATACGGCATCTACATCGTTGAATGCTTTAATATTGACAACAACACTTGCATCGAGAGCTTCCATCAACAGCTGGCCAAGTGCGCTGCCTGAGGCAGATGTGTCTGGCTCACTGTCAAAGCTAAAGGCGTTGCTGAGGTTCTTTGACGGACTGCTCACAAAGTTTGCATTGCTGTTTCCATCAGATGATGCACTGCTGCTGACCTTTCGAGGTGTAAGAGGGCCATTTGTAGTCTGTGGCAATGACATTGTCGCCAGCCCACTGTTTGTGACGCTACCTCCACTTGTGCCAGCACTCACATCCAGTGCATTTGGAACCCAGTGCTTCAGATAGATAATAATTGCATTCACAATTGCAATCAAATCTGGCAGTCCATATCCCACAATTCCGCCTTTATTAATAGCTTGTCTAACGCTCTGTAAAGCACTCTCCAATCTGCCATAGTCAGCTACACACAGTGTGTTTGTCACAGCCTTTACAGCATTATTGTTGGACACATGCGAGCCAATCAATGCTGGCAATTTGTTTGGTGGCAAGAGTATAACCAGGCGCTGAGCGTTCTTATCAAATCTGCTTCCATGGATATCCTGTTTATCAAATGCAATTGTGATGTGGAATGGCTTTGGCTGCAATCCCAAATGAATGCGCAAATCCTGACCAAACGGCCACCAAATAACTTTGAAGAATGCTCGATTTCTCAAATGGCTCGATGCCATTCCAGTTGATGTCATTCGAACACATTCCATGTTCTCATCCGTGTATTCTACGTATTTACCATTGTTGTCCAATTGTGATTGTGATTCAGCGGCAGAATTGTTGCTGCTGCTACTACCAGATGATGGAGCATGAACTGCGCTTGAAGCTGTGCTTGATATTGATGATGCTGATGCACCTCTCTTTTCATCAGCTACTGCGCCAAGTCCAACATCGATCCATGAGTCAAACGGATGCCCTTTGCTTGCACTGACCAATTGCGATGATTTGGACCATTTGTCTGCAAATGCATCAATTTTGGCGCGCAGCTCCTCTTCACTGCCGCCGACACTGGCCAATACCTTGGTGAGTTCATCCTTGCTCAGGATAGTGATGTGCGCAGATTGACCATCTCGTGCAATGCGGTTGTCAATTGAGTCGCTTGGAACAATGTCGCGGTTCCATTCTAGCGCGGCCGATGCTTCAATGCGAGGGCCTTGAAGTGACAGATAGGATCTATCAAACGATAGACTGCTGCGTCCTACCACCATTAGTCTGAATGAATGCGGGTTGAGGGAGCAACTGGAGGACGTGATGGCGGGGGAAAGGAAGTTGGTTTGTGTGTGTGTCTGTGAAGGAGATGTATAAAAGTTGCTGCCTCGTGGTTCAGTGAAGCGCAGAAACAGACAGAGACAGACAGACAGAGACAGAGACAGAGATCCAGATGCGGGCGCGCAAGAAAAGTTGATGACACGCAAAGAAAGAGGAAGAGGAAGAAGAAACGGAGAATAGTAGTGCGACAGTCTGTCTGATCTTGTCAGAAGGCCCTGGTTCATATTGCAACCACGAGCGCTTACCGCAGCAATGCCATGGCTATATGCGCAGCAGCAACATCGGTAGCAGCAGCAGACTGGCCATTATCGCAATTCGGCGTTTTGTATGCACCAACTGCGCACTGCTGACCTCTCAAGTTCGTCTCCGCAGTCATCTAGTGCCAACAACGCAAACTAAAAACAAGAGCAAGAGCAAGAACAAGAGCAGCTATCACAAACCACGTTGAAACGAATGTTACAAGGTTCATCAGAGACGACAGCAACAACGGCGACACAACGGCTTGAAGGGTTTGTCAAGTTCCCTAGAACGCCACACTTGATCGATACTGGTGCTGCCACTGACGATGATGAACGGCTCGATACCTCTCAAGTCAACTTCTTTCTCTCTGGTGGTCGCATTCCATTGACATCCAGACACTTTGCAACGCCAGGATCGACACCACAGTTAAAGCTAATCATCGACGAGAAGGTTGACGGCGGCAATCTCGGTTTGAGACTGGATCCAAACGACGGATACACAATCATGGTTCAGAATCGGTCTCATTATGTCAACTCTAAAAGCCACGCACAGTTTAAGCCATTGTCTGGGTGGATCTGGAGACATGGCGACCAGCTGCGAGAGATTCTGGCTGGTAGAAGCGTGGATGGCGACGAAGTGGCAAACCAAGGGATATTGTTTGGAGAATGGATGGTGGCCAAGCACAGTGTCAAGTACACTGCACTCCCAGATGTGTTTCTCGCATTCGACTTTTATGACCAGCAAACAGGGAGGTTCATCAGCCGATCAAGGCTAAGGAAGCTGCTCGATGGGTCTGACATCAAAACTGTCCACGAGATTGATGCTGGTAAAGAGCTCAACAGGACGGAACCCGCTGCCCAGCTCACAGAAGCCGACTTACTCAAACTCATTCAAGTCAACAGCGAGTTCTCGCCAGAACAACGCCGCGAAGGGATTGTGCTGCGACTAGACAGCGACGAATGGCTTGAGCATCGAGCCAAAATTGTTCGCAATGACTTTATTGCTGGCAACCAACATTGGGGCAAGCAGCCTCTCGAACTCAACACCATCCTTAACAACACCGCCTAATAAGTAAGTAAATGAGTGAGTAAGCAATCATCTAGGAATGCTCACATTTTGAATATTAGAAAATGATCATTTAAATGAGGTAATTAGTTGGACTTTGCTGCGGTAAAGTACTCCCACTGTCCAGCTGGTGCCTGCTTAACAAGTGGCTCCCAAATCTTCCATTCGGCAACTTTAGGAATCAGCTCCAGTTCGGTTTCAGCAGCCTTGATAACCTCTTCAATCTGGCCAGCATCCAGCTTCAGCTCGAGCTCCAGCACATCGGTGGTCTTTTCAACCACGCTCAACCGTTGCCGGGTAAATGCTTCGGTGGCCTGGCGGTACGCGGCCGTCTTAGGAATGCTGTGGGTATCGAGAGCCTCGAGGGTCTGCTTGTAGATGCTAATGAGATGAGGACGTGGATCTGGGTGAACGGCGAGACCGTAGATGCCGGTCGTCTTCTTCACTGCAGCCTGCAGAGCATAACGTGTCGCGTAGAACATGCTTATATCACACCGATGATGAAGAGGTAGAAGAACAAACCGAAGTCGTGATCGAGCTGGTAAAAAAAAATCAAAAAAAGAAACAATATTTTTTTTTCGAGCCAGACCGGAACTCTCTTTGTGTGTGCATCTCCCCTCCCTTCACTGCTCAACTTGCAAAAGAAAGAAAAAGTAGACAAACACAGGAAGATTTTACTCAGAGAACGAACTCAAGATGGTTGCAACGTTTGCTCCTCAGACACTCTGGCGTCTCGGCGCTGCGCTAGGCGCATCGGGCGTGTTGTTTGGCGCATATGGCGCACATGGTTTGCACCGCCGTGTCGACCAGTCCACCGCGTTCCACAACCGCGACAGCCTGGTCAAGAGCTGGGAGACTGCATCCAAGTTCCAGCTCATCCATTCCGTGACGCTGCTTGCACTGTCGGTTGCATCGGTGTCACCGCACTTTGCAGCGGTTGCTGGACGCGTTAATCCATGGGCTGGCACATTGATGACGGCGGGAACTGTCATGTTTTCTGGAAGCATTTACACACTTGTGTTGTCGTCAACATCCACCAAGCGAAGTGCTGATACTGCAGTAGTGGCTGCAACGGCTGTTGCACCTGTGGATAGCAATGCGACCGTGACACCAGCATCGACAACGGCAACCTCGTCTCCATTCCGCCGCGTGATCGGACCAATTACTCCACTTGGTGGCCTTGTTCTGGCTACATCCTGGATTGCTCTTTTGTTCTAAAGGAAAGTAAAAGCTTTTTTTAACTCTGTAATTTAACCTGAATTATTTGATGGAACCGCCAGCAACAGTGTCAAGAACGCAGATGCCAGTGGCAGTCTTGAGCAGGTGCACCTTGCCGGTAGCAGCATCCTTGAAGGCGGCCTCCTTGGCATCGGTGGTAAACAGACCTGGCTGGATGGTCTCCCAAATCTTCTTCTTTGGGTTCAGCACTGGCTCTGGAGTGCCCTCCTCGAATCCTTCAAAGAACACCTTGGCGCCTGGCGCAGAGCCAGCTGGTGGGTTAACCAGCTCGACCTTGTTGCCATCTGCAGAAGTGGCGGCCAAAACCATGGCGAATGACTTGACACCGCGCATGGCAGCTGGCTTGAGGTTGCACAGCAGAACAACATCGCGGTTCTGCATCTGGTCGAGTGGGACGTGCTTGACGAGACCAGAAACGACAGTGCGTGGCTCGGCCTCACCAACATCGATTTGCTCAACGTAGAGAGAATCCGCACCGCTGTGCTTCTCGCAGTGAATTATGCGGCCAACACGGAGGTCCAGCTGGGCTGGAGTGATGGCAACTGGCTCTGGGGAAGAGGAGGCAGCTGGATTGGCAGCAGCCTTGGCTGACTTCTCAGCACCATCGCCGCCCTTGGCCTTCTTCTCCTTCTTCTTTTGGCCCTCAGCTGGGGCAGCAGCGCCGTCAGCAGCTGGGGCGGCACCGGCACCGGCACCGGCAGCAGCCTGCTTAGCCTCCTTCTTGGCCTTTGGTGGGGCCGCCAGACTGATATCGATGCGCTTCAAGCCAGAAGCGGCCAGAGTTTCTGGAGCAACCAGGTTCTGGACAAAGTCAAACCAGCGCACCAAATGTGGCACAGCCTGACGCTTCTGCAGCGACAGAGCATCGACATAGCCGTGCATGTTGGCGAAGACGACCAAATCCGCAGCTGACAGCGCGTTGCCGACCAAAAAGGTCTTGGTGGCGATATGGTCGTTCAAGGTCTGGGCAAAGAGAACGCGGTCGGCAGAGCCGGTGCGAGCAGAGCCAGACAGCCACTGGTGGACCTCGGCATTGGAGACGGCGTCGGCACCACCAAGCAGCTCGGCAGCCTTGCCAGAAGAGTGCAAGAGATGGATCAAGACGGGAACGGTGCCCTGAGTCTCCGAGGACGAATCAGAGAGCGAAACGCGGGCGAGCTGGCCAGCGAGGTCAGAGACGTCAATGGCTGGTGGCTGAGCACCGATCGCGGCAAGGTGGGCGTGGACGAGACGCAGTGGGACGTCGACAAGCGGGACGGTGATTGCCATACTCGTTGCTTTATATATATTTTTTTTT
>MU603001.1:0-26669 GCA_025201865.1 Ramicandelaber brevisporus
GCCTCCACCAACGCGTATCCAACATATGCACCTGCTCCGGCAAGCACCGATGCGTATCCCACCTACGCGCCGGCGCCAACCACCACCAACGCATACCCAACGTATGCACCGCTGCCAGCCTCCACTGCCTACACGCCAGCCTACGTGACCCAGCCGGCCGGCACCAACGCGGCCTGCTATGGATGTGGCCAAACCGTCACCATCACCGTCACCGTCACTGCGCCGTGCAATGCCTACCCGACGCCAACGTACACGCCAGTACCAGCATCTTCTGCGCCGTGCACAAATGCCACCACTCCAGCGCCGACGTACACGACCCAAACCTACACGCCAGCGCCGGCATCGTCGACACCGTGCTCCACGCCAGTCTACACGCCAGCACCGGCGAGTAGCACACCGTGCACCACACCGGTCTACACGCCGGCGCCAGTGAGCAGCACGCCATGCTCCACACCGGTCTATACTCCAGCACCAGCGTCAACCACCCCGTGCACCACGCCTGTCTACACGCCAGCGCCGTCAGCCACAACCCCATGCACCACGCCTGTCTACACGCCAGCTCCCGCCTCGACCAGTACACCGTGCACAACCGCCACTCCAGTGCCAGCCTCCACTCCATGCACCACGCCAGCCCCAGCCTCGTACGCCGCGCCAGCCCCAGCCTACATGACCTACTAAACACTGCATCTCCGCTCTCGCATCTCCGTCGTTCTCCCAGCCTGCTAGCTCTCCCTTCACCTCATCTCATCTCATCTCGTCGCATCCACCAAGTCCTTCAGTTGCCTGTCTCGAGGGCCTGTGGCTCTTCAAACTGTCGCACTTGCCTCGCATCCCTCTCTCTCTTCTTTTCTCTTCTTTTCTCTCGCGCTCTTTCTTTCTCCTTCTCTGATTAATAACCACTATCTTATCGCAGTCACTTTTTCTCTCCATTCTCTCCCTTTGCTTGTTAAAAGAACTTATTTTCTTCTCAACCCGATGAAATTAGATCATGTTCCTCTCGATTATTAATCAAGATTTCAATGTCGGATCCACTGCGGATTTGAACATTCAGGATTGGGGGAGGGCCAATGTTAGAGTATCCCAACCGATGACGTAAGCATATTGGTTCCTGACTCTTTCTTTCTTGATTATGCCATCTTTGGACATCATTTGGGGAGGAAGGCAGGGAGGGAGAACTTGGCCGCTTTTTTTTTTGTTAGCTTGCATAATACAGCGGGATAATCGCCAAGACCTATCCGTTGGAGTATTTAAGTTTTCTTGCTGTGGCGTTTGTAGATGTGCCTGTCACAATTTTTTCGTGGCTTTGCTCGACCTCTTCCTTCATCTACCCCAAGAAAATCAATCAGTTATGATGACAAACTTCGAATTAGAAGCCGTGACTCTCGATGCCATGTGTTTTGACACGTACAAGTGCGGATGCAGTTACACGACAGGATGTACATGTTTCCTAATTATACGAATACCGTATCCATGTGTGACATGCTCATAAAAGTATCTTCATATTGACAGTAGTTTTTTTAAAAGAAAAAGAAAAAGTTATAAGATAAATAGAAAAGATAGTTAGCGATAAAATGTCCCTTATAAAACAAATATGATCAGGTAGTAAAAGTCAGTTTTTTTCTTCTTTCAAGATGACTTTGGCTTGTTCTGTTTTGGTGGATACGGAATGCTAAAGCACTTGATTCCCAAATGCTTTGTAAACCGCTCTGTCACCAGCATTGCCCAGTGCAGATAAGCCACACTCACAAATGCAAGCGTTGCCCACAGGAACTTAATCTCAGTGGCGTGGCTAATCCATCCTTCCTTCTCACCCTTCAAATACGGAACGTACATGATGACTGCGCCGGCAACGAGTGGCACGATCTGGACGGTGAACCACGGGAATGCACTCTTGGTAACGTGAGCCAAAATGATTTTGGTCGCCATTCTGCCAAAGATAACACCCACTGTGAGCAAAAAGAGAGGAACGTGCTGGCCCGAGATGATGGACGAGAATGGAGATGCAAGCCAGCAGTAGCAGCTGACCGAGAAGATGACGATTGGAATGACTTCGAGCAGCGTCACGGCAAAGGACTTGCCCTTGGCAATGCACGCGCGACGGATGTTGATCAGGCAAGGCGGGATGTGGCCAACAAGGACCAGACTAAGCGTGAAAAGGTACATGATGTCAAACACCGGAGTGTCGGCTGAGAAATGGCGAGTAATGTACTCAGGGAACACGTTGGTAGCGGGCTGCATCCAGATGTGAGTGCCGTACATTCCAGACATGATCAGCAGAGCGACGCCGGCAATCAGCCCTTCGGTTGGACCGTTGACAAAGCCGAGGAACAGTGTGCCGGTGTGATATTCTTCCCAGGTCGACATATAGAATGGGATTGTCGTGATGGCCATAAATGCTGGAGTGCGCCAAGTGTGACCCAATCCCATGCACGCTGCCTGCAGCAATCCACCGACCGCACAGTTCAGTGCATCGCAGCCATGGTCAAACAGCTCGCCCAGAGGCGACGAGCTTCCCGTCCGTCTCGCCTGCTTGCCGTCCACGTTATCAAGGGTCGAGTAAATCCACAAGCCCGCTGCTGCCGAAAAGTACATGGCTGGATAGGTTGGACCCACCAAGTCTGGAATCAAATAGAGCGCCGCTGCCAAGTTAATCACGACGCCTCCAAAGCCCAGCAGTGTGATCAGATTTGGTGCCATCCACATTGGGAACAGCGTGACAGCAAAGTTCCAGTATGGCTGGAGGATATACTTTGACACCGGCGACAGGTCGACCGCGCTGTACTTGTAGTGGCGGAGATTGTCGAGCTGCTTGTCGCTCACAAAGTTCTTGCCCGAGAAGAACGACCCAAACAGCGTCATCTTGAGTTGATTCGCAGCAGAGCAATAGGAGGGAGGAAAGAAAGAAAAACACGTTTCCTGTGTCTTTATGAGTGTGTCTTTGAGTGTGTATGTGTCTTTCTTTTTATTACTGCTTTTACGGAAATGAAGCAAGCTGTGTGCAGCAGGATGAGCAAGGAAAGAAGAAAAAAAAAACAAAGGAAGAAAGGAGGAAAGAAGATGAGAGGCAAAGCACCTGACTGGCATGCATGCACTTTCCCGAATATGGAGGAGACAGAAAGGCAATGTGATCACGGGCCGATACGCTTGTGTTTACAGCTCAAGAATCGAATGATGTTTGCGTTCAATACAGGGTCTACAGTCCAGGTTGATATAATTTGCCTTGTTTTTCCCCGATCGGGTATAATGTGATTTTTGGCCAATGACATCAATTGCAGAGAGCGCTTGAGCCCCCCGCAAGGCAGACACAGGCTGGACACGGAGCAAGAAACTTTGACACTCAAAGTAAAGCTCACAATATTTTATAACCACCGACTATGCGCTTTATCTTCCGTGCAGTGTCACCAACTGCAACAGCAGTAGCAGTAGCGGCAGCACTGGTGGTGTTAGTGTTGCTGCTGGACGCTGTTCAATCTGCAGTCATTTCGAAGCCTCGTAAACAAGCAGATGACACTGTAGCAATACCAGTAACCCCCTCGATTCCTTCTGCTACTGCTGTTACTACTGCTGCGACTGCTGCAATTTTTGCCAAAAGGTCACTGACAAACCTCGGTATCGCAGCATCACTGGTCAGAATCAAAGCACTGGAGAATCAATGTCTCGGTGCAATTCTGTCCAATGACACTGTGATTGCACCTGGCGAATGTCTACGGTACGGGTCATCAAACAGCCGAACACAAGTTGCCACAAAGGACATTGAGCTGTTCACATTTGAAGCGAGCGGCGGTGTCAAGTCCAATCCGCAAAAGACTGAGTACATTCCATCGTCAATTCAGCGACTATCAGCAACAGTCAAGTCGACATCGTTTCCAGAGGACTTTGACGGCAGCAAAGATGATGGCGACTTTGCGATAATCAAGCTGAGCGAGTCGACATTTGACAGCAAGGTGCATCCGCCAGTGCGGCTCGGTTTAACGCTGCTTGGTCAAGGCGCAGTTATAGATGGACTGTCGCTGCAAGTCACCACAAGAGGAGATGTAGTGCCTCAACTGGCAGTATTTGACACAACACAGAATGTGACATCCAGCATGTGTGTGGACAGAAATGGATTCGAGTACGATGGAAATGGATTCCAGGTTGGTAATGTGCTATGCTCACAGTTTACACAGCAGGACGAGAACGCATGCCAAAATCTGCCCAGTCTACTTGTGTATCGGCCAGAAGGCAGCAGCAACAACAGCAACAAAAACAACAACAATAACATTTCGACGCCACTGTTGATGGGCATATCAAGCACCGCAAACAGCACTTCGGAACCATGCCCAGTCCACCTCGAGTTCACCAACCTTGGTGCATTTACTCCAGATATTGCTGCGATGGCTGGATTGGACGAACTCGACATTTCGGGTGGTAAGGGCACATCGATCGGTGGGGACGATGATTTTGAATCCAAGTATGGCTCAGAGGAAATGTTCCCAGATGAGGATGAACACGGCCACAATACGGCCCTCAAGATTGTGCTGGGAATCGGCATTCCCGTCCTGGTCATTCTTGCATGTGTTCTGGCCTTGCTGAAATCATGCAGATTCTGCGGGCGGACGGTTGCTTGGAGAAATCGCAGAATCGTGTACATTCCAAAGGGTGGCTCACAGACCATTGCAGTGGCGGATGTGCTTGGCAAGTCGCTGCCTCCAGCTGACATTGAGCTGCAGAAGCAATCGCTATCCAACTCGCCGTATTCATCTGCTGTACTCCATAAGGCGTCATAATCCATAAGTTATCATTTTAATCGAGCCAATAGCCACCGAGGCGGCCATGTCACATCTTGTGAGGCATTGTCAATTTTTGCGATGCATCATCCGTGCACTCACTGTCCGACTTGCATCGCGGGAGTAAGCGGTTACATAAACTGCATACTCAGTCTTGCCTCCGTCCCTTGTTTGTCAGTCAGTGCAAGTTCTCATCTCGCTCGTTTGTTCACTCGTCCAGCTGTTTGTTCACACTCTCACACAAGCCTTGTACTGCTCTCCCTCTCGTCTCACTTCCTCCCCTGTCGGCTCCTCCAACCAACACTCTGCAAATGTCTGGACAAGCAACATCTACCGCCGCCGCCGCCGCCACGACTTCTGCCACTGTAGCTGCACGGCCAGAGGCTGCTGCTGCCGGTGCCGGTGCCGTTGCCACAGCAACACGGACACCTATCACCAAGACGACTTGGTTCGGCTTCGTCTCGGGTGGTCTCGCCGCCTGCGCCGCTGTAACGTTCACAAACCCGTTCGAAACCGTCAAGATCCGTCTCCAGCTGCAAGGCGAGCTGGCCGCACGGGCACCCGCCGGCACTCCACCTGGCGCCATCGGCCCTTACGGCAACGTGTTCTCCTCATTTGCAACCATCTATCGCAATGAGGGCATCCGCGGCTTACAAAAGGGACTTGTTCCAGCATATGCATACCAGTTTGTAATGAACGGTGCACGGCTTGGTCTGTATCAGCCTCTCAAAGGAACAATGAGTGAGCTGATACTGGGCTCGCGCACTGCTGATCACATGGCTGTCAACGTTCTGACGGGCAGCATGTGTGGTGTCATTGGTGCCTTCTTTGGATCGCCGCTGTTTTTGGTCAAGACTCGGCTGCAAGCATACTCCAAAGCTGCGCCGGTTGGTACTCAGCATGAATACCGCGGTATGATTCACGGCTTGAGCGAGATCTGGAAGTCAGGCGGCATTCGCGGACTGTGGAGAGGCAGTGATGCAGCCATGTTGAGAACAGCTGCGGGTAGCTCAGTTCAGCTTGCATCGTATGACCGGATTAAGCGAGAGATCATGGCGTTGAACCATCCGTGGTTTGGAGACAATATTCAGACTCATTTTGCAGCATCAATGGTCAGTGGATTCCTGGTTTGCTGCGCAATGAATGCTCCAGATGTAATTATGAACAGAATGTACAATGATCGGTCGGCATCTGGCGGCAGCACGGGCTCATTGTATCGGAATCCACTTGATTGCTTGGTGAAGAGTGTGCGGGCGGAAGGAATCAAGGTGCTGGGCAAGGGCTTTTGGCCACATTATCTGCGCATTGGACCGCATACTGTGCTGATGTTTGTGTTTGCTGAGCAGATTCGCGCACGAGTAAAGACCGTTCTCGGCGAGTAAATAAACACACGAAATGTTTAACAATGTTATAGTGGTAAGATTGTAACGTTGTTTGTAACGTTGTTTGTAAGGTTGTAACGATGTTTAGAAGAGGCAGTTCTCCTGGATAAGAGTGGCGAGGGTGTCATAGGAAGCTGGAACAGCCTCGACGCATGGAGACTTGGAGCCATCCAGGTTGGTGAAGCACTTTTCCTGCTGCTTCCATGACAGGCAGCGGCAGGCAGCATCGGTCTGGACACAGCTGTTAATGGCGGCAACTGGACCCTGCAGGCACGCATACAGGTCGCTAACGTTGCAACCAGAAGGAGCCACGACGTCATCAGCAGAAACTGCGGTGGCAGCAACGATGGCAAAGATAACAGCTGAGACGGCCTTCATTATTGTGACGAGAGGTTAGGTTAGACGGACAGCGAGGTAGGGAGTAGAAGTACGGAGTAGAAGTGTGGAGGGAAGGAGTAGTGTTTACGAGACGACAAGGGAAGAGAAAGTGTTGTGTAGCAAGCGAAGTGTTGTCGATAGGCGGCCATTCACGCTTGCTCGTGCTATTCCAACAAAGACCGAAGAAAAATATTGCGGAGAAGCTGCCAATCATGATACACAAACTCCACATGCTTGATGATTCGTATTACTATTTTAGCCAATCGTCACATGATGTCAATAGAGTTCATGAATGCCAATCCCCAAGAACACCACGATGGTTGATATCATTACATGTCATTGCATTTGATGGAGCTAATGATTGCGACTATTGTCACGACTTGGCTTTTTGGTTTGTTTTTGTTTGGCTTGTTTCTCTCTTAAGGCAAGAGTATGCTGTGGTCAGGAACTCTCCTTTGCTTTCTTTTCTTCCTGCAAACTGAGTTTCTTTTTCTTTTTCATAGCTTCGTTCAAGGACCAGTAAATGGAGGCTTCTGTTTGCTACAGATTGCGCTACAGTGCACGCTGCCTCGCTCCAGTGGTGGCAGATCAGCAGCACAGCGAGTTCCTGGTCGGCACCTGCGGTCTTAATCACGCCAATCAGCTTCATCTACTTCGAGTCAAACACAGAGGCGAGAGTGAAAGCGACAACGGCGGCTCCGCTCAGTTGCAGGTTAAAGGTTATGCATTCGAGCATCCCGCAGGCGAAGTATTGCACATTGCACCGAGCACTCTTGATCCACAGTATGTTACAACGGTTCATCCAATGTCGACAACATCAACAACAACGACGACTTTGACTTCAGCAGCAGCAGCAGCATTGTCGGTTCAACGGCCGTACAACATTGCGACACTTTGGCGAATGAGTGGTCCTGCATTTGATGATGATGAGTCAGATGGTGATGGTGATGATGATAGTGATGACATTGACGATGAACATAGCAATGAACAAGCAGCAGCAGCAGCAGTAGTTGATCCCGATAACCGAATCGAGGAAGTGATGGTGCTTGACGATCCAATTTGTGATGGCTCTGTGATGCAGTTTGCCTGGGATCCAGCAAACCAGCCCACGGTGGATGTTGCTGGTAACATTGTTTGCGGATGGGGTGGTCGAGCTGCCACAGTAGAACGCCAGGGTATCCACATTTGGGATCTTCATGACAGCGGCTCAACCTATGCTCGCATCTCGGCTTCAATCTTGCCCCGCTCACTGGCGACAAGTACAGTCGACAAGCTAAATGATGATGAGGTTGCAGAGTTCAGCTCGTTTGCATGGTCATCCCACGAACCACAGATTGCAACTGCAAACGGAACTGGCGTGCATGGATGGGATTTACGAACATCGTCAGAGGCATTCTACATTGATTCGGCGCATCATATTGGAGTCAGAAGCGTTGACTACAATGCACACAAGGCATTTGCATTGGTAACATCAGGCGATGACGGAAGGATTAGGTTCTGGGACATCAGAATGTGCGACAGATCGATTATGGATATCCAAGCGCATAATCACTGGGCTACCAATGTGGAATACAATAGAGTGCATGATCAACTAGTGCTAAGCTGCGGGTCTGATTGGAAAGTTAGTTTGCATAACACAGTGTCCATCTCGTCATCCGCTGCGGCATTTGCAATGTCTTCGTCAGAGGACGGAAGTGATATCGATGAAGATGAGGATGAAGATGAAGATGATAATGACGATGGGGATGATCAAAACAGCCGTATCAGCGGAAGTCAAGCATCTCAGCATGCTACAAATAATGGTGGACAGAGCTTGAGAAGACCAAAGAGTGTTCGGTCCGCAGCTGTTCACACAAAAGCCAGTGCATCGATCAATGACAATGTCACTTATGACGACGAGAATCAGTCATCGGTTCGCAGTCCAGTTAATCGGCGGAGAAATGTTGGCATTGGCAAGCCGACTGACGGCCTCGTTCGGGACTATGTTGATCACCACGAAAGCGTTTATTCAGCCAGATGGAGCGCAGCCGACCCATGGATGTTTGCCTCCGTATCATACGACGGCCTTGTAGCCATCAATGTAGTTCCAGAAGATGAAAGACTAAGAATAATGTTTTAAACAAATGGCTTATTTTTTACATCATTACAGCTTAGACTTTGTAGATGCAGCATCGGCCAGTTTTGCAGCGATGGCCTTGCCAGCCTTGGAGCCGTTTGGACGGCCAATTTTCTCGGAAATGAACGAGCCAACTTCAACCAGCTTGCTCAGATCGACACCGGTCTTGTATCCGAGGCCATGCAGCATGTAAACCACATCCTCCGTGGCCACATTGCCACTGGCACCCTTGGCATATGGGCAGCCGCCTAATCCAGCCACTGAGCTGTCAACAACTCTCACTCCAAACTGCAGTGCTGTGTAGATGTTAGCCAGAGCCTGTCCGTATGTATCATGGCAATGGACAGCCAGATTCTCAACTGGAACAACTTTGGACACAGCCTCAAGCATCCTCAAGGTGGAAGCAGGCGTTCCAACACCAATGGTGTCACCCAGTGAAATCTCGTAGCATCCCTTTTCAAACAGCTTGGCTGCAACATGGGCAACCTTCTCTGGCGCAACATCGCCTTCGTATGGACATCCAACAACGCACGATACGTAGCCGCGCACTTTAACGCCTTGCTCCTTGGCTGCCTTCAGCACATCGTTGAATCGCTCAATGCTCTCGTCAATTGAAGCGTTGATGTTCTTGCGTGAAAACGCCTCTGATGCCGCACCAAACACTGCCACCTCCGTTGCACCTGCCGCCACTGCGGCTTCATATCCTTTGAGATTTGGAGTCAGCACTGGATAGCTGACACCTGGATGGCGGCTGATTGATCTCAGCACCTTGTCGTTGTCGCCCATTTGCGGAACCCACTTGGGAGACACGAATGCAGTCGCTTCAACAACCGATAGGCCAGTGGACGACAGGCGGTTGATGAATTCGACCTTGACGTCGGTTGGAACAAGTGCCTTTTCGTTCTGCAAGCCATCGCGAGGTCCAACCTCGACAATCTTCACAAAGTCGCTCGGAGTTGCTGTCGATTTGAAGCGAATGCCAGCAGCTAGGACCGTGTGCTTGGCCGACAAGGCAGTGAAGCGCTGTGCAGCCGTGGCTGTGGCTGTGGCTCGCGCAGTGGTCAGGGCAGATCTACCAAGCATGTTGCAAGAGGATGAGGCAGGCAGGCAGGCAGTCGTGAGAAAATTGCTGTGAAATTGTGTGTTTGGTCAGGCCGGTCAGACCAGTCAGACTAGTCAGGCGACCATGGTGAGCCGGAGCTCCGTGTGCATGGCAGAATCAGTTGTCCGCTTCCTGCTGTCCCGGGACGATGTGCACGCTGCTGATTGGCACATTCAGACACTGTATGGCACGGCTGCTATCATCACCATCACCATCACCACCTCCATCATCCTCCGCGGCTTTGAGGCGTTTTATTATAAAAGGGACGCTAAACGGTATCGACCTGGGATGTCGCAATGCTACAGTGTTCAAGTGCTTCCCGCTTCCATTCTCTGTGGTTTATTCCCTCCTCCCCCACATCAACCACCTAGTTCTCCTCCTTTTTCTTTCTTTCTTTCGTTTCGTTTCGTCTCTTTCGAACAAGAAGATCTATTACACAAACTTTGCTCTCTGTGCTAGTACTGTTTACACATGGCAAAGACGACCGCGGCTGCAGCTGTAGCTGCTACTACAGCGGCCGCCTCTAACGGCAAAGCGGGTGATTCAAACAACAAGAAGCCCGCCGTCTTGAACCCGCGTTCGAACACTTTTGAGTTTGGTGGCCTGTGGTTCACGCCCTTCATCTTCCTCCTGTCGTATCCAATGGCCGCGTTCCTGTTTGCTGGCTGCGAGCTTGATGGAACTGCAACTGTTGCCGAGGGTGGCAACGTTAATGCGCTGGATGCTGGCTCGCTGTATTGCCCAACATTGAGTGCTGCCCAGTGGAAGCTGTTCTTTGAGACCAAGTTCTTTGACGCATCGTACTGGTTTGACTTGCAGGTGTTTGGCATCTACTGCGCGTGGTTTGTCTGGCTGACTCTGCTCTACTACATTGTGCCTGCTTCGTACGCCGAAGGCACTCTCCTTCGCAATGGCAAGCGCCTGCAGTACCCATTGAACGCTCTGAGCTCACTGTTTGTCACTCTGGCTGCCCTGGCTGGTGCCACCTACCACTATGGTCTTGACCCGCTGCTCTATGTCTACGACCATTACCTGCATTTGCTCACCGCGTCCTGGGTGTTTGCCACCCTGCAAGCCATCTTTGTTTACCTGTACTCGTTCCGTCGCAAGGACTCTGACGGCGAGGAGCCGCTTCTTGCTCTTGGTGGCAACACTGGCTACGCATTCTACGACTTTTTCATTGGCCGCGAACTCAACCCGCGCTACTTCAGCGGCACTTTTGACGTCAAGTACTTTTGCGAACTTCGCCCAGGCATCATTGGCTGGATCGTTCTCAACATTGCCATCATGGCCAAGCAATACAGCGCTCTCGGCTACGTCACCAACGCCCTTGCTCTGTCGGCCGGCTTCCAGATTGTGTACGCCATTGACTCGCTTGTGTTTGAGTCTACCATCCTGCCCATGATGGACATTGTTAATGTCACCAACGCTCTTGCTCTGTCGGCCGGCTTCCAGATTGTGTACGCCATTGACTCGCTTGTGTTTGAGTCTACCATCCTGCCCATGATGGACATTGTTACCGATGGCTTCGGCTTCATGCTGTCCTTCGGTGACTTGACTTGGGTTCCATTTGGCTATTCTTTCCAGCCTCGCTTCCTGTCCATGCAACCAATCAATCTCTCTCCATTCGCTTTCTGGTCCATCCTGGCTCTGTTCATTGTTGGCTTCTCTCTGTTCCGCCTTGCCAACCTCCAGAAGAACATCTTCCGTGCTGATCCAGACCACTGGTTTGTGCGCGACCTCAAGTTCATCAAGACCGAGTCCGGTTCCAAGCTCCTTGTCACTGGATTGTGGGGTGTTGCCCGCAAGATCAACTACACTGGTGACTGGCTGCTTGCGTTTGCCTGGTGCTTGCCATGTCTGTTCACTTCGGTCATGCCGTACATCCACGTCATTTACTTCTTGCTGCTTTTGATTCACCGCGAGATTCGTGACGCAACCAAGTGTGAGGAGAAGTATGGACGCGATTGGAAGCGCTACACAATGATGGTTCCTTACCGCTTCATCCCTTACATCTACTGAGCCTCTGACCGATTAAATTAAATAATAACCGCAAATTCTTTTGCTGCTTTCTTTCCTTTACTTTTCTTTACCCATCCCCCTTCATCCTATTCCTCTTTCTTTGATTTAGCGCGAAAGGATTTTATGGTTATTATTAATTTGTTAGTTATAGGACAAAGTCATTAATGATAGACATCTATAATCAAAAAGGAAAAGAAAAGGGGAAAGAAAAGGCAAAGCAACTCAACATAATGTAATGTCGACAATGGCAGATGTCACATTGCCACCGGTTATTGCGTCAAAAGCTGCAAATGACACTTGAACCTCATAACTTCGACAATCGTCACATTGATCTGCAACAGTGGCCATAATGATTCCCCGAGGCCCAGATATACGAACACATGCACCACAGATTGCAAAGACTTTGCTTCCATCGCTGCCGGCTGTAGCGTTCTGGGAATAGAAAGCCTGATTCAGCGCAATATAGTTTACTGTTGGTGAAGGTGGAGACGGAGACGGAGACGAACTTGGTTCAATAACGCTCGATGAAGATGTTGACACGGACCGAGAAAGAATCGGAAGGGAAGTTGGAAGAGGAGAAGACGAGAGTGTTAAAGAAGTCGATGTTGGCACTGGCGCCGTCTCTGAAGGTTGTGAAACTGTTTGCGTCGAAATCAAAGTGGTGGTGACTGTGGTTGTCACCTCTGGCAGAGCAACTGTGGGTTGATCTTGTCCTCCGCCATTTGGTGGCGAAGATGGAGATGGTGGTGGTGATATTACAGCTGATGTAGGTGTGTGCTGCGTGTGTTTTGCCGAAGGGAATGTCCAGCATTCCAGATTTGACAGCCATTCTTCTTTATTTACGCCATTCACATTTGACAGCCGACACTGTTCATGCTTGATATCCTTAGATATAATCACAGTCAGTCTCGCAGGTAGTCCTACTTTGGCCAATGGATCAGTATCTCCAGTTCTCTTTTTGGACAGTGCATTCGGAATCAAAACAGCCATCAGCACAACTGCAACAGCCAACAAAATAGCCAATAGTGCGACACAAGCATAGGTGCGATGTCTCCAGTTCCAAACATTGCGGCATTTACTTTTGATTACCATAACGAATGATTGAGACCGGTGTCTGCGATCAGCTTGGTCCAGGTACTCTTGCCAGATTTTACGCTGAGCCTCTGTCACTATGACTGAACAGGGCTTGCTTAGTTCACCTTGGTTGGATCTCGATCTCGGTACACTCTCTCTAAGGTGTACAGCAGTTTGAGACTGTTGTGTATGTGCGGGAACTGTAGTCATGGAGTTCGGGTTAGGGAGTGCTGCTGGCTGACCCGCAGAAGTAACTGGTGGTTGTTTCTGATGTTGTGGAATCTGGTCTGGTGTTAGTGTCGCTTCACCAGTCACTTGCTCTTGTTGATACATGTTACTCGTGTATGCATAGCTGGAAATACTGTTTATCATTTCACTACCGCTTACCGGAATTGGAACTGGGTGGTGAAGAGCTGGCATCGAAGGCAGATTTTGTTGATTGCTCATATGTGATCCACTCACATACTGGCTCTGTGGACTGTATATGCTATTGTGAGGACTATATTCATCCAAATGGTCTGAATCGTGATGAAATATTGACTCCATCAATAACTGACTACCTTGCTGCTTCGATTGCTGCTCTGACGGTACTAATAATACTGGGTTGGAAGATACTAAATGCAGCGGTACTTCTAGTGATGATGCTCGACTGCTATCATCAAACGACTGTTGATTCTGATGCTGATCCAATGGTGTCAATGGTTTAGAAAGGACTGAAGATGATGGTCGAAGTGGGGGATATGATAGTGCTTTGGATTTTGATATGGAACTAGGTGGAGCATCTGTATCGAAGCTAATCTTTATTGGATCTTCTGCAAACACGACACTCTTGGGACGTCCCTTCTTGGAGTGCGACCTCGCTGTGGCATCTGATTTGGATGAATCTGTTTCCAAGGAGCTCATATTGTCGTGTATCTATTGAAGTTGTATTGACAAAAGAATGGCAAGTATGGAAACGGTTATAGTCTTGTTGGAGGAGTGAAACAGAATCCAGGCAGAAGAACTTATCGAAATGGCTTGCCTTTGTATAGAAAAGGACAAAAGAAGTTGGAAGTGAGTGTCGATGGATACACGAGGCAGAAAGTATCCTTGATGCACTGCAGGAGTAGACGACTTTCTCAATGCATTGTTCGAGTATATATCTATCTCATATTCAACCTGGTGACCAGCATAGACTCCCGTTCTCGTTGCAATGGAAATGCAGTTTGTGCAGGTTTGAATGAGAACATGTCTCTCGTTTATTGCACACAATTGTTAGTGCAATCGGCTGTGCATGTGTTAATGTCTCCCACTCTCTCTCACGCTCTCATTCCTCAGCTATTAACTTTGGCCCAGTCTTAACTTTTGTTAATACAGTCTCTATTCAAAGCATCCTTTTCCTTTTCTTTTTAACAAAACATTCGCACACTGTCTTTTTGTGTGTGCATTGATCACACCAATAGTCAAAAAGGAGGAGCAGAAAGTGGCAGAAGCGATTGATCGCCTGGGTGAATGACAGTGGCACCGCAGTTTTTACTGTTGAAGCCAAGTCATCTACTAACTTACTGACATAGAGAAACAGATATAAAGACCCACAATGACATCGGACAGACGTTCGATCGCAGAGCATGTAAATGGCGGCACCAACGGACTATATTAAGAGATGTCAGAATGTGGTCCGAGCGACTGATGCATGCATTATGCCTATGGCCAAAGTGACAAACTCCTACCAGTCAAGAAAAATAAGTTTAGAACCTGCTAGTGATGCCATCGTGTGAAGCCAAGCACACTATGTGAAAGCTGTATAAAGTACCTGCTATGTCGCAGCGACACCGTTGTCGACTACTCCTCAGTCACACTGTGTTTTCTCTCTTTCTTTCCATACACTTCCACTCTACTTGACTACCCACTTACAAAGTAACTCCTTCCTCCTTCCTCTCTCTTTCCCGCTCTCTCTGGAAATGCGTTTTGGAACCGCCTTCACTGCAGTGGCTGCTGCTGTTGCCTCACTCGAGTTTGCTGGGCTTGGACTCGCCGGGGTAATCACACTTACCAACGCTGACAACAACAAGGTGCTCAACGTTAAAGTTGGTGACAACGTTGAAGTCCGCCTCACTGCTTATCGTGAAAAAAATGTGCGTTGGTCATATACTCGACCTGTTTCAACCGACACCCACGTACTCGTTGCCAAAAATCACGCGCTTAAACCAAACGGTGGTGCCAGAGGTAACTTTCATGCAGCTGAGCCAGGAACAGCACAGATCAAGTCAGAGGAATCCTGCACGAGCATGGGAGCCCCATGCTCAGATATCAATAAACTCTGGAAGGTCACTGTGAAAATTGATTAAGTAACATTTCAATAGGAAATAAATAGCTCATTTTCTATTATAGAATTTAAAGCATATGCACTGGCTCCGTTTATTGACATCAATTTTACTATTGAACAACGATGAGCGTTGTAAATTACTCCATCTCAATTGATGGTGGCGACATTTAGCAAGACAAAAAAAGAATTGCGGCAAATTATGTTCCACGTAGGGCTCAAAATTTTCGAGGGCACATCCCAGATCGATGTGCTGCAATAGTAAAATCTCCTATTGAAAATAGCATCGAAAAAGTTGTCTATGGTGGAACTACCAATTCTTTGTGGTCAACGTCACTTCAGACATCATCGATGTGCAAAGTTCAGACGCCAAGCTATCCATATTGCTACAACACGATGGGGTTGGCGGTGGTGCTCCACACACACTTTTGTCGTCGAAGTTGAGCTTCGAGTTTTGCAAAGCACTTAGGAAATGGATGTGCCTATTGCGGATTCACCAGGAGATCACAACCCGCCTCAGACAATTGCCACGAAAAAGAGCTTTTCGCCGAAATGGTCGAAACAATTGATCGAATTGCGCGCTCCATGGACTCTCACCATGAGTTGGCTGGGCGAAAAAAATTTGTCGAAATAGAAAGTCGCATAAAAGTCGAGATGAGCACTCGTTCTGCAGATCAGTTTGTGAAGAAGTTGTTCACCGATCAAGACGAGCCGCGTACCAGTGGAACCGTGGAGACCAGAGGCTCACACATCGATGATTGCAAAAATAGCCATTGCTAGTGAGAAAACATCGATATTGTATTTCAAACGATTTTTTTGGTCTCCAAGAGCGTCAAAATTGCACATCCATAAGTGAAAAATCGATGTGAGGGTGAGACCCCTCGATTTTTAGCCCTAGTTCCACGTATATCCTTGGCGAATTTGATGAGTGATCGTCTGTTTCATCGCCATCTCTGTACGTCAACATTCCGTCGCCTTCATTCTTCGCCTTCCATCATATTGAATCTCTCATTACTCATACTATTATTTTGTATTGTTGGCAACTATGCGTCTCACTACAACCATCACGGCACTGGTCACAACCGTGCTCTTGCTGGTCAACTTGTGTTTGGCAAATATCATCGTTGTTACTGCTCACAACGGTGGTAAATTGGTCGACGCAGCCAAAGGTGATACGATCATGGTTAAGCTCAAAGCAAGCACCGAAGATGGGCTCAGCTGGGTATACTCTTTGCCGTCATCCACCAATGATGCTGCTCTCAAACTCACGAACAGCACCGACGACTCAAATGGGGATGTCACTGCCTCGTTTGAGGCTGTTGGCGCTGGGTCGGCGTCAATCACGTCGAACAAGTCCTGCAAACCCACTTCTGGACATGTTTGTCCAAAGATTATCATCAAGTGGACAGTCGATGTTAAAGTTGTCTAAACAAAAATAACTTGCCTCCTCCCAATAGCTTTGAAACCAAACTGCTATCTATATGAATGGCGTTCTAGCGTCAGCGTCAATGTCAATATCAATGTCAATGTCAATGTCAATATCAGCGTTGACATCGACATCAAATGGGAGACTGCTTAGAAGAAATATTCTCACGCTCGTTCAAGTTTGCTTGTTTTCTTTGTTGCTTTTGCAGCGATATCGCCGTCACATGAAATTTGCACGAGGTCCAGGAGCCAACCAAGTTTATCGTCCGTGTATATCGACTGACCAGCACTTCCACCCAACCAAAACTTCTTTTCACCTGAAAGTAGCAGCTTCAAACGCTTTTTTCGCAGACAAACAAGCACGACAGGTCCGAGATTCATAAGGCACCGACCGACAGAGCAGCAGCAGCAACAGTAGCAACAACAGCACCCAGCGACACAAAACACGCGCCAAAAGCACTCCAGCCTCCGCCTCCGAGCAGCAGCAGTTTTTTTTTTCCTTTCGGTTCGCCTCTTGTGCAAAATCATCTCAGCCATGCAATCTGTTCTTCGCCGCAGTCTTCTCCTCCACAGCAACACTTCCACAAGCAACATTAGCAGCCGCCTTATCTCATCACGCATGTCATCATCATTCGTTCCAGCATTGACACCGGCCCAGTACACCGGCAAGCTGTATCGATTCCAGAAGCAGCTGCCCAAGCTGCCAGTTCCGACTCTGCAGGAGACCATGTCCAAGTATCTGCAGACGGTCAAGCCTCACTTGAATGCGGCCGAGTACGCAGCAACCGAGGCGGCCGTTACGGACTTCATCAAGCCGGGCGGCGTCGGCGAAGAGTTGCAGGCGCGCCTCCAAGCCAAGGCTGCAAACCCCGCCACCGATAACTGGCTCGAGGATTGGTGGAACGAGATTGCGTATGATGCCTATCGCGACCCGGTTGTCATTTACGTGAGCTACTTTTACGCTTATCGCGACGATAAGCTGCGCAAGGGTCAGGCGGAGCGCGCAGCAGCCATCACCACTGCAGCCCTGGAGTTCCGTCGCCAGGTCATTAGCGGCGAGCTGGAGCCAGAGTACGCCAAGAAGCAGCCGCTGTGCTCGGACTCGTACAAGTACATGTTCCATGCCACCCGCTTCCCAAAGAAGCCGTCTGACTACGTTGTTGCTGCGGATCCATACACCAACAACCACATTGCCGTCATTCGCAAGAACCAGTTCTTTACCGTTGATTTTGTACAGGATGGCAAGCAGCTGTCGACATTGGAGCTCGAGCAGCAGTTCAAGCGCATCATCACCGCCGCTGATTCGAGCGAAGGCGCTGCTGCCGCCAACTTGCCAATTGGTGTGCTGACCGCCTCTAACCGCGACAAGTGGACTGACTACCGCCAGGCGCTCATCGCTGCTTCTCCACAGAATGCCGCTCTGTTGAGCAAGATTGAGACCGCCGCCTTTGTTGTGTGTCTCGACAGCAGCAGCCCAGTTACCCGCGACGAGCTGTCTCGCGCATGCTGGCACGGCGACGGCCGCAACCGCTTCTTCGACCAAGCTCTGCAGTTCATTGTTTATGAGAACGGCAAGGCTGGCTTCATGGGCGAGCACTCCCGCATGGACGGCACTCCAACCTGCCGTCTGAACGATTTCGTCAACACCTCGATTGCCACCAACAAGCTGAACAACGGCCCAGCCGAGGCGCGCGCCATCTTGCCAGCTCCACAGCGCCTGCAGTTTGGTGTCGACAGCAATGTTGCCGCCGCTGTTCGCGAGGCTGAGCGTGAGTTCGACGCATTGATTGATGCTCACCAGCTCAAGGTTCTCGCATTCGAGGGCTATGGCAAGAACCTCATCAAGCAGTTCAAGCTGTCGCCGGATGCCTTCGCTCAGATGACCATCCAGCTCGCCTACTTCAAGCTGTACGGCAAGTCGTGCCCAACCTACGAGTCTGCCCAGGTCCGCAAGTTCCTCCACGGCCGTACCGAGGTTTGCCGCACCTGCTCTGTCGACACCGTCGCATGGGTCCGCGCAATGGAGGATGCCTCCGTTTCTCTCGCCGACAAGAACGCCCTCGGCCGCAAGGCCATCTCCTCTCACACCAAGTACATGGCCGACGCCGTTGAGGGCAAGGGTGTCGACCGCCATCTGCTCGGTCTCCGCATGTCCCTGAAGGCGGGCGAGGCTAAGCCAGCTATCTTTGCGGACCCTG
Organism: Ramicandelaber brevisporus; assembly: GCA_025201865.1. Taxonomy (NCBI): domain Eukaryota; kingdom Fungi; phylum Kickxellomycota; order Ramicandelaberales; family Ramicandelaberaceae; genus Ramicandelaber; species Ramicandelaber brevisporus. The sequence continues at coordinate 18,766 of MU603001.1, forward strand.
CTTACGCCAAGACTTCCCACTGGAACTTGTCGACCAGCCAGCTGAGCAGCGAGTACTTTGAGGGCTACGGCTGGGGTGAGGTCGTGCCAGATGGCTACGGTGTCGCCTACATGATCAAGGACAACTCGATCCACTTTAATGTCACATGCTTGAACCGTCCAGGCATGAACGCCTCTGCCATGCGCCATTACCTCGCTGAATCTCTGCGCGACATGCGTGAGGCATTCTCTGCTACCGCTTCTGCCTAAATAGATAAAATGGACGTAATGGATACCATTTGAAATGATTCTTTTATACCATTAGCTCTACTTTACATCATCTCTACTTTTTGTTTCAATATGCACACCATGGACAATGTCAAAAGGCTTTTATGTAATGCACACATCTAGTGGATCTAATAGATCTGGTAATTCCCCTCCTCGTCCCATATTGTAGTGTATACACTCTGGTAACACGTTCGATAGAGTTCTAGACGCATCGTGTCAAAAGCAGGCAGTGCACGACTTCACTTGGAAAAAGCCTCCTATTGTGATGAAAAGGAGGAACATAAAAACCCACATCCATCCTCCAGCTTTACCTCTCTTTGCCTCTCTCTTTGTCTTTGCTCTTTGTCTTTGCCTGTCTGCGTGTTCCTTTTGGCTTGATTCCCGCAGCTCTCTCGAGTATTTCTTTGTTTTCTTCTTACTTTCTTACTTTCTTACTTTCTTCATCTCGAACGATGATCCCTGAAACGATCGACCAGCAGGCAGCCTCCCAGCCGCCACAGGACCAGTTCCAGCAAGTTGCTCTTGCCGACACGGCTTTGTTCCGTCTGCCAACGGAGCTTCTCTCGCACATCTGCGAGTTCCTGCCGCTCCAGGCCCAGGCAGTTGTGTGTCGTCTTTGCAAGCAGCTGCGTCCCATTGGCTTGCGCGCCGTGTATCGCCAGCCATGCTTTGATCGTTTCTGGATGGCTGCGTTCATCAATACCGGTCCAAATCCTCAGGAAAACAACTACGCTGAAGTCAAGCGTATCTTCCAGCTGCGTCGTCAGCACATTGCCAACTTGGCCGAGAGCATCCGCTTCGACGCGTGCTTTTCGTACATTGGCACCAATGCCAAGGCTCGTCTCGCCGAGCTTCCAGATTGCTCGCGCAAGGTCAACAGTCTGATTTTTGACCCCTCTGCGGATGATCATTCGGATTTGGCGCTTGACATCTTGGAGAAGGCATCAAACATGCTGCCAAAGACGCTGCGCCAGCTCAAGGTTGGGCTTACCCATAAGAGTGATGGTCAGCGCTGGGCTGCTGCCTTGAACAAGCATACTGCGCTGAATGTGCTGCACTTCACGATTAACGCTGACTTCACATCGTCGACTCCGGCTGAGGATGCTAACCTCCAGACCCTGTTCACCAGCTTGCAAATTCGCCCGAAGCGTGTCCATCTGCATCTGCAGTCTTCTCTGCCAGAGGCTACCGCTCAGGCTATTGGCACTTTTGTCGATGGTCGTCTCGCGTCGATTACTGGCGAGAAGAGCACCTCCCCAACTCGCCAGCCGCCACCACCGCAAGAAGGAGCCGTTCCAGGCGCGACTAGCCATGGCACGATCGAAACTGCCGTTGCCAACATTATGAACCACATTGCCAGCAGTGCTCGTCAGCGTGAGGCCTCTGATCGCACTTTCCCAGGCTTCATGGCCATGCCAACTGCTCTTGGCACGGCATTTAGCCAGCTGGGCTCGATCAAGGTTAACGCATCTCTTGCCTCCAACGACAATATCAACACAGCAATCCTCAATGCTGTTGATTCTCTCGAAACGCTGACTCTTGATTCCGGCTCTAATCCTGACGGTACTGACGTACGACTCCCAGCTCCTGTTCCTGGTGCTGATGGTGCTGATGCCGCTGCTGATGGAGATGGAGATGCAAACCAGAACGCTGCAAACAATGCGATTGCTGCTAATAACGCTGCCAACTGGCTCACCCAGCCTTGGTCCAATCTGCGCTATCTGGACCTTGGTGAAGTCAAGATCTCCGAGCAGCCAGAAGGCACCATCCACGCCACCACTTCTCTCTTCCCGTCTCTGCTCTCGTTCAAGGTTCGCATTGATGGCTTTGAGCCAGTTATGATCAAACAAATGCTGATTGGCTTGAGTCCAAACATCGAGACTCTCGCTTTGCGCATCAACTCTTTCAATGTCAAGAGTCTGTTGACTGCCTTTAAGGAAGCATGGTGCACTCCTGCCGAAGCTGGACAGCGAGACCCATTCCCGTACCATCTTACTTCGCTGACCCTGGTTGATATTGGCGAGCTTGATCCATACGTATCTGCCGAAGAAGTACAGGAGGTTTTCCGCGATGCTATCCCAGCCCAGTACCGCGTGCGCATCGAGGTTAAGGCTACATCCAAGCCAGAAGCCCGACCAAACCTTGGTGGTGCCTTTAACGCTGATTTATAAGCGCGATTTAGACAGCATCATCATCATCATCATCATCATCATCATCACCTTTTTTATATCATCTTGCTTTGAATTCACAACTCTTTTCTTGCGCTACTCTCTGCTGGTTGATAGATACCAGTTGGACGATAATGCACAGTTCCTGGCTGGCTGACTGCGGACTCCTCTCGCTCTAATCGCCTAATCAGAACATAACAACAAACACAACTAAATGAAGAGAGGATCTCGGCAGACGGGCTCGAAAGGTGATCCTGCTGGAGATGGAGGACGCTCGACCAAACGCCAGCAAGCTGCAGTCTCGTCGACACCGCAGCGGTCACCTGGCCAGAAGAACACCACCAAGTCTCCACAGAGCAGCACTCCAAATAGAACGCTCGACTTCTTCTTTAAGCGCACGCAGTCCACATCGAAGATGACACCTACTGCAACAGCACCAGATACTGCCATGCCAGTTACCAGAACGGTTAGCACAAGCTCTTTAGTAGATATGGTAGATAGAATGTCAAGTCGTAACAGCACCGCACAAACGCCATCAGCAAAAATGCCAGCATCAACATCGACGTCAATGTCAACATCAATGTCAACGTCAGCATCTACAACTATCATCGAGATTGACGCAGCAGATGATATCGAAGAAGAGCAAGATGTTGATGGTGACGATGGTGATGCAGTGTTATCTGACTCGGAGACATCTCACGAACCTCAACAGAAACGCAAACCACTGAGACTCTTTTATCTCGACATTTTTGAGGATATAATTGAGACGGTTTTATCTGGCGAGCGCTTCTTACTCTCTGATGATGAGATTGCTCTGCTCGAGTCATTTCGTGCTCTGTCGGTTGATGCGCGCTATCTATTTGTTCGACTCTTCTTACGAAAACATGCTTGGCACCGCGCAGATTCAATCTGGTACACTGACATTGATGACATTTCAACAGCATGGACAGAACTGCTGCAGATTCAACCAGAGCCGCTGATGATTGATGCAAGTGATTCGACTTCAGCTACACTGACTGAGATTGCAAAGACAATGACGATGGATATACTGCGGGATTGTTTGAGCAATTCATCAATTTCTCCGACAGTGGCTGGATTCTTTCAAGTGACGAATGCAGCATCAGTCAGATTAATGACAAAGCGCAGTGTTCTTCAACGATTGACAGCTCTGGATGAATCTACACGAGATGAACAACAACAACAACAACAACAACAACAACAACAACAACAACAACAACAACAACAAGCACAGTTACAGAGACTAAGGCAGAAGAGGATTGATACTGGCACGGATGATACCAACGAGGACTCATTGGCGAATGCAATCCGGTCTCATTTACTCAAGTTCTCCGGTAGACTTGTTCGTATTTCTGGCCAAGCTGCAGCTGTGTTCAACCGTCTCCATCTCATTTACTATCGACAGCCCAATGACATCTCCAGCTCTTATAGTCAAACGCAGCAGTCATCCAGTCAGCCACTCAGTTACGCTCAGAAGCTGCGTCAGCAACAACAGTCTCCATCAGCCATGATATCAGATGCAGTACGCACATCAATCTTGGTCGCATTTGGCAAGATTGCATTCCCAAAGGTACAAGTAACTCGCTCTGCTGACTTCTTTCCAAGTCGAGAACACTTGCTTGAATACGAGTCTGCCAATGTGTTGTTGAGCGAGATTGGCAGCTATGCGCCATTCCACGATGGAGAGATTCGACAACATTATCGTAGCATCGTTGAGAGCCAAGTTATGCCACGCTGGGAGCAGATTATCATTGAACATCAGCAGTCATCAAGCGATTCATCAACTCAGAGCGCCAACAGTCGCTATGCATTCAGAAGGAGATTCTCGGCTGGCTACATCTACACAAAGATTCTGATTGCGACCACTGAGGTATTACATCGAGAAGGCGATTATACTGCAGAGCAAGCATTGCTGCGTCGACTGTGTGATCAGCGCGTGTTTTGTACAGATAAGAGCGGTGAATGGTTTGTACGATTGGCGGCACTGGAATGCAACTTTTTGGTCAAGAAGGGTACGGTTACAGCTGTTCAGAAGCGAGGATTGCTCAAGCAGGCACTACAAACCATCACAGAGTGCTTGGGCAGTCCTCACACAACCATCTTCTGGGCAAGAGCAGCCGCCACAAAGGCACAGGGCATTGAGTCATCGCTGGGAGTGCCGTTTAGAGAAAAGCTTGATTTCAGCTACCTTGGAACTAACAAGGAGCCAGCAAAGAGAGTGTTCAATGCAGTTCGGATGACGCCTGATCAGATTGCCGAAGCTGTCGCGGCTGCCAATGCTGCAGCGAATGATGGTCAGCAAGTCATTGCTCCAGTGCCTCAAGTGGGCAATGGCCATTATCGACCACTCTACTTCTCGACTGCACACCCGACTGGAGCATCAGTTGAGCAGCTGGCTCTTGAACGATATCAGTCCGATCTTGGGTTCACGGGTGTCCATTGCGAGACCTCCATCCTGACAACTCTGTTTGCTCTGTTGTTTTGGGACGAACTTTTCTCCTCTGCGTATGATGGAGTGTTTGAAACGGCATTCCAATCCGCACCATTGGACCTGCAGACACCATCCTTCGGTATCAGTCGGGCTGCTGCCATCAATAAGCAACTCGATCTCATTCGCAGCAACTCGCCAACAGCCAACCGCGCACTTGTCGAAGCTATTGTCAAACGCGAGCTTCCTCGCAAAACTGTATGTATCGGTTTGAGTTGGTCACTCGTTTCTAACGGTCACAATAGAGAGGCGACCAACAATAACAGCAGCAGTAGCAACAACAACAGTAGCAAAAGCAACAACAGCAGCCAATTGACCTCCAATATTGCCGCCGGATCTGCGGTGGATGCCGCTCTATCCTATTTGGATGGCCGTGCTCTCGCTGGCATTTGTCAGTATCTCTGTGCGGACTACCGTCAACACCACAGTGGCGGTCCCGATTTGTGCTTGTGGAACGACGCTACAAAGCAATTTTGGTTTGCGGAAGTCAAAGGTCCTGGAGATACTCTGAGCGAAAAACAGTCGGCGTGGATAACGACTCTGACCGATGCCGGAATCACCGTTGAGCTGTGCAGCGTTGTTGTGCCAAAGCCTCCATCTACGACAGCATCGAAGGTCAAGTCTAAATCATAATCATTGATGATCAAGTTGCTGTATATTAAAACAAAGGCTAATGTGACAATGATGACTGTGGTATTGCCCGATTGACGTTCATCGATATGAAGTTCGCAATTGTGTTGTTTTTGTTGTTGCGTGATGGTCACGCAATGATTGGCCAGGCGGTGTTCAAAAATATATATAGTACCAAGACGGCTTTTCAGCTCGTCGTGAACGACCGCAGCGACCGGCTCTCATCTTGTTTCCGCTACTATCACTCGCTACTTTGCAACCATCCGCTTGACCTGCTGTTTGCCATCCCGCCCTCATCAGCTCAAGCTTCAACCAGCCCGACCAGCACTAAACCCTCCTTGTACTCTTTGCTTGTGCCCTTTGTTGCTTTTCTTTCCGACAGCGCACAAGGTTCCCTGCCCTTTCCAGCTATTTGAGCGCCTGCCCTTGCCAAGACAAGACCTGTAGACCTCTTTGTTCTTCATCCCGCTTTTCCCAGCTTGTATTATTAGACCAGTTCATACACATCATCATCGTCAACAACAACAACAACAACAATGGTCTATCTACGCCGCTTTGTAACCGTTGCCGCGCTCGCAACCTTCCTCGCCAGCCAGGCGATAGCCTCGCCGTTTATGGTGGCCCCCACCGTCCAACCCCAGGCTCCACTGCTGGCCTCCGTTGACGCTGAAGTCATTCCAGACAACTACGTCATCGTGTTGAAGAAGAACGCTTCAACTGATGCCGTGCGGAGCCACTTGGCTCTCATCTCCATGATGGTCAAGCACCAGCTGCCCGAGACTGTTAACACCATTATGGCCAGCCCGAACCGCCGCGGCAAGCAGCAGCGCACCTTCGCTGCTTTCCCAGCTGCTGCCGAGAACTGGAGTGGAACCAAGGGCAACCGCATCAAGCATGTCTATGACATTGAGGGACTGAAGGGATACGCTGGCCGTTTCGATGCCGAGACTCTTGACCAGATCCGCTCGCTGCCAGAGGTTGATTACGTTGAGCGCGATGCTGTGGTTTATGCCACCGATACCCAGGTGAACGCTCCATGGGGTCTGGCCCGTATCTCGCACCGCCCCAAGCTGTCGCTCGGCACGTTCAACCGCTACGAGTACCATCCAAACGGTGGTGAGGGCGTCACCGTCTTCGTCGTTGACACTGGTATCAACACGGAGCACGAGGACTTTGAGGGCCGCGCCGTGTGGTCTGATGTTGTTCCTGATGGCGACCCAACCCAGATTGACGGCAACGGTCATGGTACACATGTAGCTGGCACCATTGCCGGCAAGCGCTTTGGTGTTGCCAAGAAGGCCAACCTGGTTGCCGTCAAGGTGCTGGGCAGCAACGGATCCGGCTCGCTCTCCGATGTCATTCGCGGTATTGAATATACCATTGCTGGTCACCGGGAGGAGTTGGAGAAGGCCAAGTCTGAGGGCAAGGTGTACAAGGGCTCTGTTGCCAACATGTCCCTCGGTGCCGGCTACAACAAGGCGCTGAACCAGGCCACCGACGCTGCCGTGGACAATGGTGTGCATTTCGCCGTTGCTGCTGGCAATGACAACCGTGATGCCTGCGACTATTCGCCTGCCTCAGCCGAGAAGGCCATCACTGTCGGCGCCTCGACCCTTGGCGACGAGCGTGCCTTCTTCTCCAACTTTGGCAAGTGCGTTGACATTTTCTCCCCAGGACTCTCGATCATGAGCGCGTGGATCGGCAGCAACAAGGCGACCAACACCATCTCCGGCACCAGCATGGCGTCACCACACTCCGCTGGTCAGCTCGCGGTTTTGCTGTCACAGGCAGAGAAGCCGTTAACTACTGACGAGCTCAAGGCGCTGGTGTTGAGCACTGCAACCAAGGATGCCATCAAGGGCTTGGATGGCGAGTCACCGAATCTTCTTTCGTTCATCGCTCCACCCTCATCGAAATAAACCATGTCTCCTTCTTTCTCTTTTTAAACCATGTTCTTCCTTCACTCTTTGATTTTAAAGTTCTCGCACTGTTTCTTTGATCGTGATAAGCTGGTAGTTAAGTTTTGTTAACTGCAATGGATCAAGAGTGAGATGATGCCCATCACATATATAGAAGAATGTCAAAGTGAAGATCTAAATCTTCTTGAGCGGGGCGAGCATGACGGCGGGCGGACTGCTGCCAAAGTCAAACACGACGTAGTTGTTCTTCAGGAACACATCGCCGAGCACAATGGCTGGCAGCCGCGGTCCGCCGTCCACGATGCTCAGGTAGCACTTGCCGCGCGCGCTCGCCGCCTCCTCGCGCACCAGGTCCTGCGCGCTGATCTCAAACACCCGGTCGGCCAGCTTGAAGCCGACGCGGATGCCGCTGCTC
>MU603002.1:2032-24281 GCA_025201865.1 Ramicandelaber brevisporus
GTTCGACAGCAGCAGGACTTGAACCTGCGCTCCCAGAGGGAATTTGATTTCAAGTCAAACGCCTTAACCGCTCGGCCATACTGTCCAATCATATTCGAGGAAATCAGATGCACTGGATGGTCTCGCAGTCGTTGCCAGTCTTGCCAGTTTGTGGAGCGTTCCTTTCATGCAACGGATCAGCGAAGACATATATCTCCATGGCATCGAGCTGACACATTCAATCTGGCAGCAGTGATGCCTCTTCATGTTCTCTTCTCGAACCATGAAACATATTTGACCTTGCCACAGCCTGCTTCTGAACAGGAAAGCATTTCAATCAACGCTGTCAGCTATCATTGGAATGATTCTACTCTGAAACTTGCATTTACTTGTCATGGGATGCAGTGATGACGGTGATAGTGAGGCATTCACTTCATCTTCTAGCTATTCATCAAATTGTCTCTAACTCACTCACTTGCACACCTGCATTCATGAGTTATGTTTACTCGATGACCAAAGGTGGCTGACATGGATCGGCAGTTATATGAGAATTCAGTGTATTCGATGGAAGCGAGACGCCTCTCGCAGTTGCAGTTATTAATGCAAGACAGTTTAATAAAGCCAGTAAGAAAAAATTAAACGAAGTGATGATATCCAAATATACACTTTGTGAAAGAGTGAGTAGGAGAGTCAGATAAACTATACGATAAAAAAGAAATAAAGTAATAAAAAAGTGTAATAAAATAATTGATTATTCACGATGAGCCGATGGATTTTGCGCCATGTTTAAGCAAGATACTCTGCCATTCCTTCGACGCATCCATAGCCACAGTCAGCTGTAAGATGGACGGTGGATTGCTTGATACAAGCTGATTCTTGTTATAGCCAAGACGATAGGTCCACGCACTCATGAGATCCAGGAATGATTCGTGAGCCAAATGGCATCCAAAGTACTTGGCAGAGAATGTGCTAAACGCAGAAGCAGCTGTCGCTGAGTGATCGGAGGAGGCAGCATAGGAGCAGAAATAGTCACCCAGCTGAACAGAGTGCTGGTAGTCGTTCCCAGTATGTCTTACAATTTCGACAAGCGGACGACGAACCAAAACAAGGTAGTTCAAGAGTAGCTGAGACACTGGACGAGGCAGCATGCGCATCACTGTCGAAACTTTGCCATCAGAGGATGTGCTGGCGGTAAGCAGGATAAGAGTGCCAGTATGGATGTAGATGCCACGATGCTCATCAATATCATCAGTAATGCGCAGAGACGACAGCTCTGATTCGCTAAGAGGAGGCTGTCCACCAGTGATGATGATCAAAAGAATAATCATTTGGAGGAGCTGATCATGACCGGCAAGAATAGCGGCCTGGTCCAAGAAGCCAGCTGGAAGAGTGCCATTGGTAATGAGTGCGTGTAACTGCGGTGCGGCTTGCTCCAAATGCTGGTAATACTGATAAAGCTCATCATTGCATGCATCTGACATGTGAGATCCATTGCCAGATTCATTCAGTCCAAGATCGCTTTGAGTCTGATTAGATAGCTGGATTGAGCCAGAATGGGTATATCCATATGTGAGTTGCTGAAGGAGCGCATTGGAGTCCTTCAGGAGCGAATCTACAGCTGAGCACACATTGGAGAAGTGCAATTTGGTACCATCGCGCTGAGAAAAGAGGAGAGGGTCGCTCATGTTTGGAAGGAACTCGGGCATATTGAAATGCACGCGATTGCTGGTTGATGTGCCCGTTTGTGCTGCCTGAGCTGTCTGTGGCAATCTAACTTTTGGCGCTACTTGTGAATGTCGTGCTGCTGTGGCTGTGACTGTAGTTGTAGCTGTGGCGACAGTTTCAGCAATTGCTGGGAGAGGACTGTTAACTGCCTGTGCGGAAACTGGTGCAATGGCGGCTGTGGGAGTAGTACTGTGGTTGAGTCTAGTGCTGGTGCGGCGATTGGCTGTTGGTGTGGCTTTAGCTGTAGCACTGACACCAGCAGGAGATGCGGCTGTGCTACCGGCCTTGTTGGTAATCTTCTTTGCACTGGTCATTGGATGTAGAGTGACTGGAGACAGATTTTGCGAATTACTCTCTGGCACTTCGTCGTGCTTGATGGTAGTAATAAAGAAGTGATAGTGGCCTCTTCTAGCCGGGATACGCAGCAGCAAAGCAGGGAAATGCTGATTACGATGGCCCGCATGTTTAGTGTAATAATGAGTAGCCAAACTTCCCATAACTGTTGTTCCAAAATTACATCCTGGCTGTGAACACATGTGACCGGCAACTACATCCGGATGCTGAGGCGATATGAATATACCAGTTTCTGGATCAACTTTGGGTGCAATGTTTTTATTGCCAACATGCTGATTAATGCTGGGATCGCGGTCAGCAGTGATGGCTTTAGCAGGGAGTTGATCGGTGCGTATGGCAGACTCTTGCACCTTGTGGACATCGCATAAATGAGTAGTTAAGCATTCCGGAACAATCCGACAGTTATAGCAAATAAATGCGCCAGTTGACAAATGATATCCACATCTGACTCCACTAATGTCAAAGTACTGAGTGTATGTTGACGACGTTGGTGCACTACTCTTGCCAGCTGACTCCACCTTGCTGGCGTCAATATCCACTGGCTGAGATTGTGTCTGCAATGGTGTTTGTGGTGCAGTGTGAGGTGTTTGTGACGATTGCAATTGAACAGTTGGTAAAGGCTGCTGTGATTGCTGCTGTTGTTGTTGTGACTGCTGAGATAATTGTAAAGAATGCTGTGGCTGTTGAAGAGGCATTGGCTGTTGTTGCTGTTGCAAATTATCAATATAACTACTATTATTGTTATTAGCACTGGTATTGGCTGTAGTAGTAGTGGTAGTAGTTGTAGTATTAGGAGTAGTTGGGTCTTTGCGAGAATGGACTGCATTAATATGTTTTAATAGCTGACGTACATATGTATTGTGACTGCTGAGATAATTGTAAAGAATGCTGTGGCTGTTGAAGAGGCATTGGCTGTTGTTGCTGTTGCTGATTATCAATATAACTACTATTATTATTATTAGCACTGGTATTGGTTGTAGTAGTAGTAGTAGTGGTAGTATTAGGAGTAGTTGGGTCTTTGCGAGAATGGACTGCATTAATATGTTTTAATAGTTGACGTACATATGTAAATGGCTTAGCATTGCAGTTATTGATTGGACAATTCCACGGATCATTAATAGAGGGACGAATAAAGTGCAATATCTGAGATCCACATTTGGCTTTAAATTCAGTCTGATGATCGCGCTGATGATATGAATACTCGGTTGAATATTTTAAAACCATTCCACAGCCAGCCACTTCACATACTACTGGATACTTGGTGGCACTGCGCTTATTCAGATTATCACTGCTGCCGTTAACATCACCATCAATATCGCCATCAATGTCATCAGTATTACTAATCAAAGTCTCTCCAGCATCAGACTGATTTTCCAGCAACTGTTGATCAGAAATAGTTTCCAGCTGATTAGGCTCATTTCCTTCAGTGATTATCGCCATTGGATAAGTAGTGGGCGACACACTAACACTATTACCAGTGCTAGTACTATTTGTATTATTTGCATTATTTGCATTATTAGTAATGCTACTCTTACTATTATTATTAATTCCCAATCCAGACAGATGCTCGTCTTCAGATTCTATAATAAATCCATCACTAGTGTCAATATGGTCTGCATTAATGTCCTGCTCCTGTTGCTGTTGCTGTTGCTGTCCTTGTTGCTGCTGCTGATGAAGAGGAGGGTTGACTGATCCTGGTAAAGTAGAAGTCAGAGCTGTTGCTTCAGTTGTTTTTGTTTTTGTCTCCATCTGCTGTTGCTGCTGTTGCTGTTGTTGTTGTTCAGGTGTTGTTGCTGTTTCTGCTGTTGCTGTTGTTGTTGCTGTTGCCGTTGTTATTGCTTCTGGAACACCTTCAGCAATAGTTAAACGTGGTTTAACAGCTCTAACAACGGCTGTCTCTTCCTCCAACTCTCTTTTGCTCATGATGTTGACGCTATTCTTCACTTTATGTTTATTTTAGAGAAAGAATAGGAAGAATAGAAAGGAAGGAAGGAAGGAAGGAAGGAAAAAATTAGAGGACAAAGATAGACACTGAAGTCAAAATAAGTTAACTGACACGATGAGCAACAACAATAACAACAACAAAAACAAAAACAAAAACAACAAAAACAGTAATAACACGACCCACTTCCCTGATTATTGGTTCATAATAATGTTAGACATATCACACAAACTTTCTCTCTCTCTCTCTCTATGTCACTCTATCTGCTTGTCTCTCTCTCGTTGATTCCGATTTCGATTTCGACATCATATTATCCTCCTGTCATTCCCCCCAACAACACCAGTAGCAGCAACAACAGCAATAGCAGCCAGCAACTACACTCTCTAGTCTTTTTCATATTCAAAAAGCAACCCTATACACATAGCTCGAAGATGAGGTCACTACAACGACAAGCACAGCGATCGAGAGGGCACTGCAGCGGCACCTCGTCACCGTTTACCACTCTGCTCGTCTCACTGATGTGCTTCCTCGTTGTGCTCACCAGTCTGCCACTGACTGCGGGTCTGATTGACGACAACTCTCCTGATCCCGGCGAGATGTGCTTGACGTTTATCAACCTGTGGAAGATCCAAGCCATGAACGACCACGGCGCATTCGATAAAACCAAGGATTCAGACATGCTTAACTTTTGGAATCAGATTCACTGCGATTGCTTTGCAGCCTATGCTATCTACAAGATTCAACCATTTGGAGACTCTGAGCAGCCCAGCCAGCTTGCAGGCACCAACTTTAAATGGAAGACAGACCAGTACAACTGTGATTGTATACTGGCAAGATATCTTTATAGACTTAAACCCAACATGAATCCAAATGCGACCACGTACCCGAAATTGGCAGACAAGTGGAGAGATGCACAGTGCTATGACAAAAATAATGTAAAAGGAATCGGACAGGATGCAGCATTCATGGCGTGGGATACTAGCAATGCTAACAGTTACTATGGAGTGACTAAACTGGAGTTGGGGCAGTGCTATGGAAAAGGAATAATAGATCGAATGCATGTTAATGCTATTATACACAACGTATCGTTGACAAAGTACAAGGTATGTCTATTCTACGGTCCTGATTGTCTGGAAGAAGCGCTGTGCTCAGATGGCTCAAGCATATTTACTTCACCAAACAATAAAACTATTCCAGATGCAAAGTTGGACAACACTGCCATGACTTCCTTCAAGAGTATCCTTATTACTTCAAAGTGAGCACCACATCATTCTCACCCCCTTTCTCTTACTTTGATCTTTGCCATTGCCTCTATTTAATATTTGCTCTTTAACTTCATCATCTTAGTTGCTTTCTTTTCTTTTTTCATCTTCAATGTAATATTTATTTTCTTTAACAGTATCCTTTTTTCCTCTTGACTGCCTCTTTATAGTTTAGATCAAAATATACAGTGAAGTTATATTTTTCTTAAATACAGGATTGGTTAGTTAGCTAATGAATTGAGAATCATTCTCAGAAAACAACTTGTGCCATCGTTGACACGCTTTGAACGAGGATGCCATTTGGCGAGTAGTGAGCACATTGCCAGGAGCTGCTTGGATATGTGGAATGTCAAAGTGCTCACTCCAAATGCGAGAGATATCCCTGAACGCATCCAATGTCAAGCGGCTTCCAAAATACTGCCGAGACAAATTGCTAAAGGCTGATGCTGCTGATCCAGAATCGTCAGAATCAACCCAAGACGGGAACAGAAATGACTTGAGCCGAGTCAACAAAGGACTCTTGTTTCTGCGACCTTCAATGTCGATGAGTGGCCGTCGAACCAATACCAAGAAATCCAGCAAGAGCTGTGAGACTGGCCGAGGATACATGCGGATCGCTGTTGATGTAGATCCATCCAACTTTGCTTGTGAGTAAACAAGTACACAATACCCACTGTGTAAATAAACGTTGCTGCCCGCATTGATGTCACTGTCGCTAGATATACGCAGTGAACTCAATTCAGAATCTGAGATAGGCAATGCTCCACCAGTTAGCACAATCAACATGGCAATAATCTGCAAAAGATGATCATGTCCGGATATTAGCGTTGCATAGCTAATTGAATTTGAAGTCAGCGCACCAGTTTTAACTATTGAGTGCAGTTCAGGTGCACGCTGTTTCAAGTGTTTATAGTATCGCCGAAGTTCACCATCACAGATCGCGGTCAAATGGAAACCAAACTCAGACTGGTCTAAATCACTTGGCGTCTGATCAGATAACTGCAACGAAGAACTGCGAATAAAGCCATAAGTCAGCTGATCAAGTAAAGCAGTAGCATCGGTCAATAGCTTGTTAACTCCAGAACAGATATCAGTGAAATGTAGCCGTGCACCATTGAAATGAGTGAAGAGCAGTGGATCGCCAACGGTTGGAAACAGAGGGGGCATCGCAACGTGGCTCGAGACAGTCGTGTCTGAAACCAACATGTCACTTCCGCGCGCTGGACTAGCAAACACTTGACTGTCGATACTTGGCTGTGAGGGTTCTATTGCATGCAAGCTTGGTGGTTTACCAACACCACTAAGTCTGGCACTCTGGCGACGAGTGATTCTGGTATCCTCGGGAGATGCGCTGTTTGATGGTGTATCTGCGGCTCGAGCAGATCCACTTGCCATATCGCAGTCAAGAGATCGTGTAAACAAATACGAATAAGCTGAGGCTGAAACAGGATATCGCAGCAGCGCAGCCGATGTATACTGTTGACTTGACGATGGATGTCTGCTAAACCAGTGATATCTCATGGATCGCATATGCCTTGTTGAATAGGTGCAGTCTCCGTGAGTGCATTTAACTCCAGCCAATACATCAGAGTGTGCTGAGCTAATCAACTCGCCTGTTTCGCTGTCAATAGTTAGTGCCAGATTACTATTACTGGTGTGCTGATTGCTGTCAGGGTCATATTCTGAAGGAATGATGTCTGGAGGTAAATCTCTAGTGTTGATTGTGATATTATCCAGTTTGTGCCGTGTATTCAAATGAGAGGTGAGAGATTCTGGAACCAGTTTGCACTCAAAGCAAACAAATGCACAAGTTGCTAAATGGAACCCGCATTCTACTCCACCGATATTGAATAGCTGGATTTCACCGCGAGCTGTGGCTGAGCTGCCTCCGTCAGCAGTTGTCTGGCTCTCCAATGTATTTTCTTCTTTTTCTTGCTGCTGCTGCTGCTGCTGCTGCTGTTGTTGTTGCCGTAGCTGCTGAGATGAATCCGTGCCTGACATGATACCCTTGACACTCTTTCTACTCCGGTCGATGTGGTCAGTCTTGGTGTGTCTCAACAACGATGAAAGTATGGTAAAAGGCTCATGACTGCATTCAGCAAATGGACATGGCCAGGGCTCATCCAAATTCTTCCGTTTAAATTTAAGCGTCATTCCACTGACTTCCGTTTGAAACTCTGTCTGATGTGATCGCATGTGGTGACATCGCCTTTGTATCTGTGGAATCATAAAATCGCAACCTGGAAAGGTACACTTTTGTGGATACGCATTTCTCCGGTTTCGAAGCTGATTAGGTATCATCGTTGTGTTGCTGCTGGCACTGGCTGCAGCGATGTCTTCATTACCATCTTCTTCTTCACCATCCTCATCACTAGTTATGATTGGATTCACGCCGATTGTTGCTGTATCCTCGGGACTGGCTGTCGAGTTCGTCAGGGACACTGGCAGGGCAGATATCAGCTCCATATCTTCCTCTTCGTCGTACACGTATTCGTCTCCATCGCTATCTCCATCGCTATCAATGTTGTTTCGTGGCTTGATATCCAAACTGTCGCTGCTAAAAAGATCGTGAGACTGTAGATCGGCTGCCGTTGGAACTGAGCTGGTCTTTGAAAGACGTCGCCGAGTGCTGTTAGTACCGTCAGCCTTGACGCGTGCGTAATCAGCGCGGTCACCTGCTTCGAGAGCGTGCTTTCCGAGCATTGCTGGATCAAAACAAATCAGCGGTGGGGATTGTAGATGTTGACAGATCTGGGGACAAAACAGTAAAGGGAGATCACAGCACGAATAGGGAAGTGACCCACATTTTACAAGAGTCACGAACTATGGACTGCCTGTCTGACTTGTATTAAATGATAAGTGAGCTGCAGAGTGGCGTCAACATGTCTTCAAACACCACAAAGACTATGAAGAATCGCGAGACTACACGATGAAGTACAAAACAAAAGTAAAAAAATTAGATAAAATGCTGAAAAGAAAGTAAACAAAAAAACAAACAAACAAACAGTTGATCTACTTTAAACATGTGGCGCCGTATTTTGTGAGTAAATCTTGCCATTGATGAGATACTTGGAAACCAACAGCGAGTGAGTAAGATGTCATTTGGTGGTGTTGATGGTGGTCCTGATATAAAGTACTTTGATTCTCTTCGACACCAAAGTGCTTCGCCCAGTAAATGCAAACATCCCGGAATGCCTCCAGTGTTAGTGCGCAGCCAAAGTACTTTTGAGTGAGTGTGCCAAATGTCAAAGAAGAAGAAGAGGTAGAAGAAACAGAAGAAGCAGAAGAAGCAGAGGGAGATTCACTATACATGTTCCTATCAAAATATGGAATGAACATGGTACTTAGCTGCTCAACCAGCAACCCATTACCACGGTGGCGCTCAATCTCAATCCATGGCCGACGAACAAAGACCAAGAAGTCGACAAGTAACTGTGAGACAACACGAGGAAGAGCGCGGACTGTGATATGAGTCGAGCCATCCGGGGCAGTGCGGTGTGGAAGAAGAACTATACAGCCGCCATGAAGGTACATGTTGCGATCCTCACTGCCGGTGCCGCATAGGCACAGCGAAGCTAGTTCAGAAGCACTCATTAGAGGAACACTGCCAACGATGACAATTAACAGTACCAACATTTGCATCAGTTGATTGTGTGCTATAACGAATGCAATTACATCGGGTGCATTTGCGTCCGCTGAAACATTGCCTTTGATTGCAGAATGGAGATGCGGCGCTGCCTGTTCCAAATGACTGTATAACTTCTGGAGTTCATCATCACATACAGCGGACATGTTGATACTAGACCTTTGCTGAGGAACGCTCAAATCGCTGGCCGTTGCATCTGAAAGCTGCAGCGCTGGTGATCGAATGTAGCCATGCATCAGCTGCTGCAATAATGCATTGGAATCCCTTAGCAAAGAGTTCACTGCCGAGCACACATTTGAGAAATGTAGCTCAGAGCCATCGCGCTGAATGAATAGCAATGGATCACCCAGGTAAGGAAGCAGCCGCGGCAATAGTAGACGTGGAATGGCTGGCTTTATCTCCTCTGCTGTAACTGGTGTGTTCAATTTGGCTGCTGACCTTAGTGACTGAGTTCGGACACTGTTCACCATCGTTTTACTTCTCTTTTTGTAAATTCTTGGCTGAGCCGCATTCTGGCCAGGTACAGTTGCAATATCATATCGACACACCATTAGATATGCATACCCACTAATACTGTAAGGATAGCGCAGAGTTACCGCTGGTGTATACTGTGAACGCTTTCTATCATGCTTGTTGTACCAATGTTGGCGAAGGTTGTTCAGTGCTTTTGAACTATAAACGCAGTTTGGCTCCGAGCAGCTCAGTCCAGCCACTACATCGTCATGTCCTGAACTAGCCAACTCTTCGACATTTGAACCGATGGTGAATGCCAGATTTGGATTTCCAGTGTGCTGGTTGCTGCTTGGATCACGACGAGCATTAATGGCAACAGGTGGCAGCTGAACACTTTGAATCACATACTGGCTAACACTGTGATAATCACGCAGATGCTCTGTGAGTATCTCAGGAACGAGTCTGCAATCAAAACAAACAAATGCACCAGTTTTGGCATGATATCCACATTCAACGCCACCAACATCAAAGAGACGAATTACTCCTCCATATGTCATTGCTAGCTCAGTTCGACCAGGCATTCCAGGGTCACCGCTGCAATCACTGTCAGTGTCATTATCGCTGTCACCATCATCACCACTGTCACGATCACCACTAAAATTAGCTGCTATTGTGAGTGACTCCGTTTGCTGCTCCACTACCAGCAGTTTTACTTCCTCCTCCTCCCACTGTTGCTGAGATTGTAGTGAGTTTGGGACGCCATTATCATTATTACTATTGCTATCATCATCATCATCATCATCATCATCATCATCATCATCATCATCACTATAGCGGCTTCTGTTTTTTATGATATGGTTTGCACTAACGTGTTGTATTAATGTCTTCAGACATTTGACTGGAACCTTTGAACAGTTATCAAATGGACAGCCCCACGGTACATCCAGGCTTTCTCGTTTAAACATAACCATTTTACCTGAGCAACATACTTGGACTTCAGTTTTGTGATTTCGGCCATGGTCACTTTTCGTTTGTGATCTCTTGATGATAAAGTTGCAGCCAGGGAAACTGCATTTCATTGGAAACCTTTTCATGCCTTTGCGAGCTGGCTTTGTTGATTCCATAGTGACATTGATATTGCCATTATAATCATTATCTTTATCGTTGTCATAGTTATCATCATCATTATCATAGTTATCATCACACTCTTCATTCACCTTCTCTTCTTCTTTTTTAATCGTACTAGCCATGATTCCAATTGAGCGTGGTATCGTGAACATCATTTGAACACCATCATCATCATCATCGTCATCATCATCATTACTATATTCTTGCTCTGATACAATGTAGTCAGTGTTGGCAGTGCCTGTCGTTTCTCGTTCATCTTTAACGGCAGCAGCAGTGTCAGTATCACTCAGAGCCTGTGCTCTTACAGTGAGCGCAGTTTCGGAAGTGTCGAGACGCGGTCGAGATACACGAACTATTGTTTCAGCACTGCGCTCTTCATCACCGCTCAACGCGTGCTTGTCAGGCATAGCAAGATGCTTTTTTATTTGATCAGCTGATTTTTCGCGATCCTCCTAGCTGTTTGTTGCTTGTTTGCTTGTGTTTGCTTGTTTACTGCTTGTTTACTGCTCGTCAAAAAATAGCAGGTGGTACACTTGTTGAAACTAAAATTGGTTTAAAGAGGGCGAGGTGGATGTGCAGTGCTTGACGAGCAAATCATGCCACTGGCGGCACGACTGGAATGCCACTGCAAGTGAGCACGACGTCATCTGCTGTTGATGCTGTTGATGTTGTTGATTTACGGCACCTTGACCTGTACTGATTCCAAAATGCTTCGCCCAGAAGCTACACACGTCTTGGAATGCATCGAATGTTAACGAGCATCCAAAGTATTGTTGTGACAACCCACTCATTGCAGATGAAACCGAAAACAACTCGTAAGCTTCTTCGTTGGCAACGGTTGGGGCTAGCATGGTGTTTAGCTGCTCGACTAGATGTGAATTACCGCGGCTGTATTCAATCTCCATTAGAATGCGACGCGAAAACACCAAGAAATCCAGTAGCAGCTGAGAGACTGCACGCGGAAGCACTCGAGCATTGACTGATGTGCTGCTGTTTGATATTAAAAGAATTACAAATCCCTCGTGCAGATAGATGCTGCGAATGGCACCGTTACTGTCAGCAATGCGCAGTGATGCCAACTCTGACTCACTCAGCAACGGCAAGCCAGCAGTGATGGCAATGAGCATGATCAGGATCTTCTGCAGCTGATGGTGCGTGGATGTGAGCGCTACGTAGTCAAGAGAAGTGGTGGATATGGCAGTGCCGTTGACAAGGTTGGAGTACAGCTGTGGCGCGGCGCTTTCTAAATGGTGGTAGAATTGCTGAAGCTCAATATCGCATCTACGAGACATGTGAGGACCATAGCCTTTTTGATGGCGACCCAGGTCACTCGATGAGTTTCCAGACAGCTGTAGCACCGATGAGCAAACGTAGCCGTACAGTAACTTTCGTAGCAACGCATTGGCGTCGGTTAAAAGTCTGCCCACAGCAGAACATACACTGGAGAAGTGCAGTCCCGTACCATCCAGCTGGGTGAAGAGCAGCGGATCAAGTACGCTTGGAATGAACTTCGGCAGCACAAGTGGAGCTGGACATGTGTATCTACTGATCGCAGATGTCGTTGATGCTGATGCTGAGGCTGAGGCTGAAGCTGGAGTTTGGGTGGCACCAGTAGTCTCAGTATTAGTGGAGTGACTGGTTATTGTTGTTGGTGTAGTCTTTGGTGGTTCAGGAGCTGCATTCGGATTGACAATCGGTGGTGCCTTTGTATTGGTGGCAGTGTTCATTCCTGCTGCTGTTTTCTCGACGGTAGTATCCAGGCTGGCGATTGGTGTTGCAGTAGTACCGGTTGCATTTACTGCTGTTGCATTTACTGCTGATGGCTGTTGTTGATGCAGCTGAGATGTACTGCTCGCAGCCGCGTCCGTATAACCAGAGCGTGTAATGCGAGCCGGTGCAACTTCATTTTGGAGCCTTAATGACTGCTCATTGGTATCATCTGATGGAATAATCTCATAGCGGCGAATCATCATGTAGTACGAAGACACGGAGGACACTGGATAGCGCAAGAGTACAGCCGGTGTATACAGTGGCTTCAGTCCATTATGTTTATTCATCCAGTGCTTCTTCATTCCGCTCGAATCTCTGTTTGAATAAAAGCAATTCGCGTACGAACAAGTGATACCGTCTACAACGTCATTGTGCCCAGAAGAGCGCAAGTACCCAGTATTGGAGTGGAATGTCACAGCCAGTCTCGGGTTTCCAGAGTGCTGATTAGCGCTTGGATCATCGCCGTATTGAGCAATCGCAGCGGGAAGCTGAGTGTTGCGAGCAGCTTCTTGGCTAACATTGTGGCAGTCAGACAAATGGGTGGCTAAGCACTCTGGAACAATTCTGCAGTCATAGCAAACAAATGCACCAGTCGAAGCATGGTAACCGCACTGAACGCCACACATACCAAATATTTGAACAGCGCCACGGAATGTCGAAGTCACTGGAATGTCGTCTCTAATGCTACTGCGACTGCCACCAAAACGACTACTGCTGTTGGAACCATTAGTACTAGCAGCCGATGATTCGACAGAGTGAGCGAAATTGTCGAGTGAAGCGGTTATAGCTGTAGTTGTATCTGTAGTTGAAGCTGCAGCTGTGTCAGATACAGGAGCAACAGTCATAGCAGCCACGTCACAAATATCGCCACCAAGAGTAGTAAACACTGAAGCGATTTCCCCATTATCAGCAGCGGCAGCGGCAGCGCGATCATCATTAGAAACAATAGCGGCATTGGCATCATTGGCAACGGCAGTCAATTCAAGCGACGCACCAATACCATCATTACTGATCTTGGCAATACCAGTGCCATAGTGAGATACCATGGAATTGGTCGTCGTATCAGCAGCGATACCAGTGTCGCTGTCAATGTCAATTCTCCGAGACTTTCTTCTTTGTTGCTGTTGCTTCTGCTGCTGCTTCTGCTGTTTCTGCGACTTTGCTGCGTTCGGCCCATATCGCGGAATGCCAACTCTCTTTGGATTGTGGTAAACTCTTGTATGGGCCATCGCCGAATCTGCGCTTGAAAACGGACCGCGATCACACCCTGGAATCGGACACGGCCACATGTCATTCGTGGTTGGCCGTGTATAGACAACAATCTTACCGCCTTGCTCGCACTGGAATTCAGTCTGATGATCCCGCTCATGCGATGTACGTTCCCAGCCAGACTTGAACTTGGCATTGCAGCCGTCGTGCTCACACTTTTGAGGATACACATTGAAGCTTTTGCGGTTGGATTTGGCGGAAACTCCAAATAAACTACGGCGACTACCACCGCCACCACCACCACTACCGCTGATGTCTTCTTCGTCGGTTTCAGTATCCTCGTCTTCATCAGTGTCGTATTCCCGGTAGTTGACTCTGGGGACTCCGGCAAACGCGGTCGGTATTGAAGTGGAAGCGGCTGTGGCCGTTGATGGGAAGCGTGGGTTCCAGGATGGGTGTGGTGCCGTGAACACTGGAGCTTCTTCGCCAGACTCCTCGCTCGGCCCGACCGATCCACTGCCCACGCGGTAGTGCTGATGGTTGTGGTGGCTGTGGTGACTGTAGTATTGCGCGGGTCTGGGTGGTTGCATTGGCTGTGGCGGTAGTGTTAGCGATGGAGGCTGTTGATTAATCGCGACACCAGGTACCACCCCCATTACGCCAGATCGCAGCGCTGCCAGGGTTTCAGCGCACTCGCGAGCAGCGGTAAGACGAGACCGTCGACCACGAGTTACTATGCCAAAGTCGCGGTCGTCAGCGTCGCTCAGAAGGTGTTTGGCAGACATACTTGATGTTTTGCCGATTAATCGAGTGCGGTTTCCGATCGTTGCGGGCGGTTGCTGCTCAAAAAAAAATTCGCGACAGGCAGACTAGCGGGCGAGCTAGCTAGTTCCTCCAAACAGACCAGGAGTGGGAGGAGTAAGCATCACTCCCACATGGCCACATACTGACATGGCGCTACACTAACAATCCCATGAGTAACTTATAATCAGGTATAACATTAAACGAAAACAATTAAATTGAACTATAGGGCAGGTGAATAGAGGAGGATAAGAATAAGAAGGGAAAAAAACGGTTAGTTATGAAGACGAGGTGGGGATTGTAAAACATTACTAGGGACGCTGGTTCCATTGCTAAATGTGGCTGCATCAGTTGTTACAAGAACAGACATTCTACTTCCACCGTCAAGACCAGCACGCGCGACATCAATCGACTGTGGACTCTTTGGGGACAGCCACTTGGTCGACATGGCGCCAGGCTCCGTGCCAGTAGATGAGACTGAAACATTGCGAGTCTCGCGCACATTATGAGTGCTGCTACTGCCGCGGATACCAAAGAACGCCTTCTTGACAGCCCATTTTGCAGAGCTGGCCATGCCAGACAGCTTGGAGGACCGGCCGTAGATCGAGGAGCGCGTAGGGGATGCAAGCGACGAGGGGACAGATTGAGCATCGCCAACTGTGGATGGCGATGTGATTGTTTGACCAATAGCATGGCCAGATGAATGCGAGATGGGCGATGTCAGCGCAGAGACAGAACGGCGACCATCAGTAGCAACTGTTTGTGATGATGGACGATGGTCGATAGGTTCGCCATTCACGCTCTGCTGCTGCTGTTGCTGCTGTTGCTGCTGTTGCTGCTGTTGCTGTTGTTGCTGATGATGAGCAGAAGATGGCACATCGATGCGCAGCATTGACGAAGCACGGTTAATGATGCGGGCGAAGGATCCAGATGTCGTTCTTGCTGATGTTGGACTGAATGCAAACTGGGGCTGAGCAGGAGGAGACTGCGACTGTTGCGAAGGAGGTGACAGAGTTAGTTGATGACGCTGCTGTTGCTGGTGGTGTTGCTGAGGTTCATTGTAATGCTGCTGTGCTCTAACAGTGGTTGAGTTAGGGATATGATATAGCAAAACACTACCTCGAGATGCAGAGTAGGCGCTGCTCTGTTGAACCTGCTGCTGTTGATGCTGTTGATGCTGTTGATATTGATGCTCATCTCCAGCATACATCATTTCACTGCCACGCTTTGTTCCGCGAATCTGGCCAGAAACTGCAGCAGCAGCAACGACAGAGCGAGGATGTGATCTCCTTCGCTCAGAAGCAGCAATAGAGAGACTGCGCTGCGGTTGTGACTGCAATTGTGACTGTGACTGTGACTGCGACTGCAATTGTGGCTGTTGAGATAGCGATTGAGATGACCAGTGTGAGGCAGATTGTTGGCGCTGCTGCTGAAGCTTCATAAAGTCAAGTTCAGCCAACAGTTGCTGCTCCCGACTGCGCCAGATGTCACGTTCGGTTTCAAACTCGGCAGCCTGGCGTTCCAACTTGAGTTCATGCTGCTCTCTGATGGCCACCGACTGCTGCGAGTAAGTTGCCTTAATGTCCTTGGAGCGTCTCAACTCATTTTCAAGCAACTTGACCTGTGCTTCCAATTGAGCAATCACTGCAATGTTGACACGCTGTTGGCCATGGACTGTTGACCGACGTGGTGTACCAGACTGCGAGCTTGGAGTGGATACATTAATTCGAGACCGGCGTGGCGTTGCAGCGACTCCAAACACGTCGTCAGTCTCCTGAGAGGCTGTCTCTTCCGTCATCGATTCAGCTGCGGCTGTGGTTGGCACCGTTGCTGCTGAAGTGCTTGTTACCAGTCGAGCCTCGACATCGTTAATTCTCTTTTTGTAGACATCCTCAATCTCACGTAATTGACTTTCATAGTCTTTGGCCATCTCATCGCGTATATCCTGTTCACGCTGGATTGATGCAACTTTTGACTCCTTAGCCTGCTCCTGTAAATCGTAGCATTGGTGCTGAAGATTAGCCAGTTGCTCCTTCAACTCTGCATTGGCAATCTCAAGCTCAGCAGTGGCATTGGTTGATGGAGATTCAACTATTTCTGCGGCAGTGCTGTTACCAAATACAAACTGCTGAGACTGTGAGCGTTCAATATCTGCCAGAGCTTCTGACACAGTGCCGAGATCAAATGAAGTTGAAGTCTGGATATCTACTCCACCATTAACGCTATCAAATGCAATGGGAGAGCTTGCTCTATCCACATATTGTTTACTAGTCAAGTCTGCAGAGATATCTTCGTCAATGTGCTGCAGGTGCTCGGTTGCAGTGCCATGTTCACTTCCACTCTGAGACATAATGGGCGACAGCTGGGTGAATGGAGGTGGAGGTGGAGATAATGCACGGAATAAGTCATCATTTGATCTCATCAATCTCCGCTGATCTGCATAGCTGAGCTGAGGTTTGTATGAATCCTCATCATCAATGGCTGGGAGTGATGCTGTGGATGATGCACCGATAGGCAGAGATGTGGATGATGCTGCTGATGGGTGAATCCATTCGAGTGGCAATACTTTCTCAAGTCCATCCAGCAGCGGAATACTCTGCTTTGATCCATTTTGTGCTGATCTGGCCAATTTGATTATACTGCGCCTCTTCTGTACCTGGCCAGTTGATGATGATGAAGTTGAAGACGATGTGAGTGACTCGGAGACTGATGGATGCGAGGCTGTAGATGACACACGCGGACTACGACCAAAGAACCGTTCATAATGACTTCCGGAATTTTGGCCAAGTGCTGTTGTTGATGATGAGCGGAATCCATATTGTAAGTGGGAAGTAGGCGACAATGGAGTGCCATTCAGTGCAATCTCTCGCTCAGCTGCAATAAACACTGGTGTCTTCGGGCGTACATCCGACCGTTCAATATTAGTGAGAGCAGCAGGCTTTGGTGGGGAATTGGACTCAGACTTGGCAGGCGATCCAGCAGATTCTGACACATTGTCCAAATTGGAAGAAGTAGTGGGTACATCCTCCGCAGTCAAGTCATCTCCATGCGACGATGCGATCTGAGACTCTGGAATATCAGATGAATGCTGAGCAACAGAATCACTGACCGAGGAGGCTCTTGATCGAGTTGATCTGACTGAATGCGATCTTCTTGATGTTACTGAACTGCTTCGACGACTACCACTGCGACGGCTGCCACTAGACCGCATACTGGACACCGATGTGCTGCGGCGCAATCTTGGCAGCTCAGCATTGTCAGCCTCGACTTCTTCAGAGCCAGCAGACTCAAGACTATCGCTTGCCGAAGGCACAGTAGACGCAGCGATTGCAGAGGGGGTTGTTGGAGTGTAAACTGAAGCTGCCGATGATGGACGTGACAATGAAATGATGCTCAATCTCTGAGTAGCTGATACAGGGGTTGAAGGCAATGGACGCACCCGACCTGAAACCAATACTGGAATCCGGGATGTTGCAAGAGGACTGATTGCAAGTGAAGGTGAGGCTGGTCTCTCAACTGGCGTTGTTAACTCTGTCTGTTCAGTATTGTTATTATCATCATTGTTAGAAGTAGTAGTAGTAGCAGTACTAGTAGCGTTGTTATCACCAGCAGTGTTTGAACGAACCTTCTTGAAAGGACGTGACATCGAGGCACGTCTATTGGATAGATGCATATCATCAGCCTGCTGCTGCTGTTGCTGTTGTTGCTGGTGCTGTTGTGCTTGTTGATGCCACATTGAGAAGTGATCGACAACTGAGGGCGGTGGAAGTGGTGACATTGCTCTCTCATTGTTATTATTGATGTAATTGTTATTATCAAACCGAGAGCTTAATCTGCGCTGTTGGTACTGCTGCTGCTGTTGTTGGTTCTGCTGCAGCTGGTTTCTGGATTTAATTACACCGGGTGCAATGAATGAGCTAGTTTGAGCACTTGTAGCCACAGCAGTGGGAACGTGTTTACTAGCGCTCGTAGTTAATGCTTCCAGCCGCTGTTGAACCTGTCTTCTTTTAACTGCAATTGGTACCAAAGGAGGAATCAATCCGAGTGCTCCACTGCTTTTACTGTTACCACTATTGCTGTTACTTTCATCATCAAAATTGTCATTCTGATTATTGCTGCCAATATTTTGCAGTAATTGGTTGTTGATTTTGTTGTTTAGCACAGTATAGACTGAGCTAGCAACTGAGGCAAACTCCAACACTTTTCTAGTTTCAGCTTTTGATGAATCATATGGATTGACAGTTACAAACATTACCACTGAGGCTCTCCCTGCAGTCAATGGAGCTTTAAAGAGAGTAGTCAGAACTGAGTTTCTAAACGGAATCAAAACATTTCTACTTTTATCTGCTTCCATTTGGTTAAATCTGATAGCCTGCAGCACACTTCCTAATTCTAATAGTGATTGATTAATTTTGCCAGCCTCGTGTAATCTAATTCCAGTTGCATGTGATTTATCTGCACGTTCTGATCCGGCCAAGTCTACTATTGTCAAATGATTCACATTATACAATCCTGAATACTCTTGACTTCTTTTACCAGATTCCAGCTTAACTCCTCTTCTCAATCTGACCAGTTTGATTGTTAGCAATGCATGTGATCGCGAGCTGTCTGTATTCAATATTGTTGCATAGACCGCTCGGTTTCTTTGTCCAGCTTCCAGCACTGCTAATGCATCATCCAATGTTCTAACTCTAACCTCAGTTACTCCTTCTAGATAGTGATCGTCATTGTTTACTCCGCCTCGAATTCTTAACTCTCGATCTGCTGGGTTAAATGTGCTTTGAACTCCAACCGCATTCAATCCAGGCGAGTGTCCGGATGTTGCTGAGCCAGTATTGCTGGCATTCTGTGTTGCAGATGTAAACGCTGTGCTTCCAGTAGTTGAATCCGACGTGTTGATACCCGGAATAGTTACTAAACCCTTCAGCACTGCTGACGGCGTCAGTAGCTTATTTGGGCTTTGGATAGACAATGCACTCGGAGATGGAGCTTGTAGTTGTGAGCCAGATGTCTTTGGTTTCAGCGATGCTCTGCTGCCTTGATGGCGTGATGGCAAAAGTGTTCCATTGGCTGCATATGCTTCCAACTGTCCAACATCCAGCAAGTCACAAATACGATTATTATAAACTTCCGTGTACGACAAGAACAGTCCATATTCATATTCATCTACATTGAGAGTGTTTGATTCAGCTGCAGCCTCTTCGCCAGACTGAGTCTTTTGCTGCGAAGAAGAAGGAGGAGGTGGTGGCTCAACTGGCATTGTATCTTCCAATTCATACTCATCTGGGTATATTCTGCGCAATGCAGTGTTGTGGAGCTTATCAGAATTGCAGTAAACAATGCCTCTAGCACCAATAATCTGGATGCGCTGTCCTGAATGCCGATCGGTGGCTTGTTTATTGTCATCCTCATCATCATTGTCATTATTGTCATTGTCATCGTCAATATCACCATTATCGACTGCATTTGTCGCTTCTGGAGGAGAGTTGAGCCAATCAGTAATCACCTTTAGCGCTCGAGGCAGTAATCCAGGATTGCTTGGAGTGCCGTTGATGGTGTGACTTTTACCTGAATTTGTGACGCCGTATGCAAACAGCAATCCATCGCGCTGTCGATACAGCAAATCACGAACAAGTGGCAGAGTAGTCGCTTCAAACACTGCCTCTTGAGAGGCTGTAGCAGAGTATCCATCGCAATCCAGAGGATGTGGTGGTGGCTGTGCACTGTCCTGCTCACTGGTGTCTTTCTCAGCAAGTGCAGACAACTCTGTGAATGCTGCCGTGGCTGCCGCAGATTCAGGAACAGGATCGAACACACCGTTGAACAAGAATGTGTGAGTAGACACCTGTCCACCACGCGCATTGGGGTGGACGTCGTCTTCCAAAGCCACTTGCGTTATACTCGTACTAGACAAGAATGATTTGTTGGTGGCCTTTGATTTCCCGGCGGCTGATGAAGACGCTGAATGCTGACCGTGTCCGAGACTGACGCTGAGCAGAGGGCTGATTGGCGGTGAATGTGGAGTTGCCGGCGTGGTTGGTGACAAAGTCAACGGCGGAGGTCTGATGCGTAGATACGTCTTGATTGGCTCTTTCGCAAGGTCGACATCATCAACTCCACGTTCCTGCCTCGCTGTGAACGGTGTTTTGGGCACGGGTACCTTCAAAGATGGGAACGGCGCTGCACCAGATGAAGAAGAAGAGGAATTCGACGCACTCGAGCTAGTGACAGGGGGAACTGGGCTTGAAATTGGAGTTGAGCGGCCAGAGCGGCTTTCACGTCGATGACCTCCGGATGCTGCTGCTGCTGCTGCTATTGCTGCTGTTGTTGTTGTCGTTGTAGGAAGTGGAGGTACAGGCGGCGGAGTAGGGGATGACCTGAAGCCGATATGCTGCGGCGACCGTCCACTGCTGCCCATTGCACCACTAATGGAGCTCTTGCTGTCTTTGCGAGATAGAGCAGAGTCAGGCCGAGCAATCATGGAAGACCCTGAGGCTGTTCTCTGTCGCATCCCGATCGCCGACGAAGATGATCCAGGTGAACGCACAGAGAGAGCTGGAGAGATTAGCTGTGAGCTGAGGTTCTTTGCTGATGAACTAGAAGAAGCAGAAGCAGAAGGAGAAGGTGCTGGACTACTGCTTCGGCTAAGACGACCCTTGTCGGGATCGCCAGGCTTGACTTGCGGCGAGGGCATGTCTCCCAAAGCAAAGTGAACTAAAGACACGCTTTTGCAGCAGACTGACTGACTGGCGTGATAGATAGTTATGAGTTATGTGGGTTAAGAAGCTCGAGTACGGTCGGAGTCAGAGGAAGGGGAAGCTGCAATAACAACAGCGAGGTCCTATTTGTGCAAGTAAACAAAGACAAAGAAAAACAAAGACGAAGACAAAGACGAATACGAAGACGAAGCTATATGCCACGCTTGCAAAGCAGTCATCAGCACTGCCATAGCCATCTACGGCTGCACAAACACTGTCCTTGGTGTCTCTCGTTTGCCATCCAGCAGCACCGGACTCGGCAACGGCGGCGTGAGGTATCTCTCGACGACATCGGACCTGCAGAGCTGCGCAGTCATATCATCCTCGGCTTCACACCCACAGGCGACCACGTTCTTTCCTACACTGTCAGCGACGATAATCCTCGAAGCAATCACGGGAGTGACAGTAACGGCAGCGGCATGGAGATTTGCCTAGGAGTTGCATTGTGGCGGTTCAACGGCGCAAATCAGCCGCTCACAAAAGATGTGTGGATTCCCAGTGCGTTTTGTATCAGTGAAAATGATGCGGGTGGACGGCGTCTAGGCATTGAGACTATGTCAGTTAGAGCAATGCAGACTTCATGTGGTAGATACTTGGTACTTTGCGCGTTTGTAGTGCCAAGTGCTATGCAGTGTATTTTGGTCGATATTTCGTTGGATGGTAATGATGTCAGTGATGGTGATGCCAATGATAGGCGGCCGTATAAATGGGCAGTGTTTGATGATGTGGAAATTGACAGAAGGTTAGGGTTGTATCTTGGACATCTTCCTTTCATTCTCATTCCATTCAAGTCAGCGTTGCACATTTACGGGTTCAGTCAGCCAAGCGACGCTCGGTTGGACAAAGACTGTTGGTCAATGTGTGACGAGGGAGACACTCCATTTGGCGTTCATCGGATACTTGACATCGAAACTGTGATGTGGAAGATTCTCCATGATCATCATCACCAACAAACACAGCCTCGATTACGGAACTACGACTACAGATTGCTGACGAATAATGAATGTCGAGCGAAGACAGTTTCCTTGATTGCATGGATCGAAGCATCATCAGCCAATGGCCACACTGAAATGATTATTTTGATAGAGATCAACATAAGGAGTGGTTCTATTCAGCATGACATTGTAAGAAGTGTACAACAGCCATCTCGGGCACATGTTAATATTAGCAGCACTGACGATGTTCCACAGAGGATAACAACTTGGTTTGACAGCATCCAGCA
>MU603003.1:7304-21236 GCA_025201865.1 Ramicandelaber brevisporus
GTAACAGTGTACTCTTTTGTGCATGTGAAGCCGAATGAGCCACTCTCATTTCCAACAGTGGGAATACAATCTCCTTAAACAATGCCTCAATCTCACCTTTAAGATAGGGCCGCATGCTGGAGACACATCGTTCAAATATTGCCAATCCAAGTTCATATACTCCACGAGTGGGCGATGCCAAATTACGCGTCAACGACAATGCCACATATTTCTTCACCACAGCCACAAATGGAACTGGCATCCGAGCCGGTGCAAGCGACGTCACCTGCGACACATCAGACGACGATGCCTCCCTTTGAAGCTCTGCTGCAGGCGGTGGACGCAGCGATACAGTGGCATCGAGGAAGACAGGCAGATGAGTGACCAGCACAGTGTAAACCAGATGGAGCGCAAACATGCGTGATTTCATCGCAAGCGCTGCAATTTCTCTTCCAGCATCCGAGTTGGTTTGGCGCATCGATTGATGGCATAATGCTCGGAATAAATACAGTGCATCCCTTGATAACAATTCACTCACTGCCTCCGAAGCTGTCATTTGCTGTTGCTGTTGCTGTTGTTGAGAATTAATTTGCATGGCCATCACTGCAGCAGAAACTGAGTCCATTGTTCCACTGGCTGATGATGTTGAGGGCAGAGTAA
Source organism: Ramicandelaber brevisporus (assembly GCA_025201865.1). NCBI lineage: Eukaryota > Fungi > Kickxellomycota > Ramicandelaberales > Ramicandelaberaceae > Ramicandelaber > Ramicandelaber brevisporus. The sequence goes on from MU603003.1 coordinate 7,944, forward strand.
GTGCAGATGAGACCAAAACAGAATGAGCCACTCTGCTAAACACAAGATTAACCATATGGGCCAATGCACCTTGAGCAATCATCTGACTAGCTGGCGAACGGGGCATCAGGAAAATGTTGAACACAGTGCGGACTGCCTTAAGCAGAGCAGGATGGTGCACCTGAAGGGCAGGTGATGAAACTGCAGCTAGCAATGCTTTGACAATGTGCATCTGAACAATCTCACTGTCAACAGCCTCGGTTGCCTCGCAGATAAGATCAACAATCTCTGATGCAATTGGTGGATGCAACTGCTGCAATGCGGAAGGCGTTGTGGGAATTGTCTGATCTGGCTGAGCGACAGTAGGTGCTGTGGACTGCTCTGTAGCTGGCTCACTCTGTTCTGACTGCTGTTGCTGCTGTTGCTGCTGTTGCTGCTGTTGCTGCTGGTCATCTTCATCTAGCTGATCTTCAGCTGTATCGTTGCTTGCACTCTCAGGATGAGCCTGTTCAGCAGAGTCTGCGGAAGGTTCAGATGCTGTGGATTCCTGCTCATTAGTCTCATTTTCTTGTTGATTAGCTGCATCAGGCGGACTCAGATCCTCTGTATGTGTAGAATCATCATCGGTGGGATTGGGTTGAGATTCTGGTGTTGAAGATGTGGGAGGTGTTCCAGATGCAAGCGCCGCATTCAACATCGGCAGCAATCCGGCGAGTGTGTCGACTGTGCTGCGTTTATTGGCACGCATCGATCGAGGCATCGGCTTATTGACATCAAACTGATGCTGCTGCTGCTCTTGATCCGCTGCTGATGATGAGCGCTGATGTTGGAAAGATGGACGGCCGCTGCTGGGCAACTGCTGCTCGGGTGGAATTGTAGTGAGTTGATCAAAGAATCTGTATGATATCAACTTCTCGAGAATGTCCAATGCACACGTTGTGGGCACTTCTGCGCCAGTTTGGCATGCAAGCCGCAATGGCATCAGCACGGACTGTGCCTGAGCATGGCTCGAAAACCCAGATGCGTCAAGTGAAGCGAGCACAGTCTGTGCGTCTGTAATGGCTGACTGGAGGGACTTGTTCCGCTTCACCTCGCGCGTTGCCAGCAACTTTTCCAAGGCGCGGTTCACAAAGATCGCTCCCGTCTGAGTTGTCGTTGCTTGCTGGTACAACTGTGAGGGAGGACGTGCGCTTGTTGGCGTAGCCGTGGAGGAAGAAGCAGACTGGTCGCCGGAGACAGACTGTGCCACTACTGCTGGGGCGGGAATCGCAAGTGAAGGCGCCTGTTGCTGCTGCTGCTGCTGCTGCTGCTGAGGCGAAGAATGTTCGTGCTGCTCGTCCTCAGCCATACCAGACGGAGCAGTCTGCACTGAAGGACTCTCGCTGCTATTCATTCACGTTGCTTTTTTCTCTCTCTGGTTTGGCTCTTGCTGTCGATCGTGTAGCTGCTGTCGTTGGAAGGTTAGTGTAGAGTGTAGAGTGTAGAGTGTAGAGTGTAGAGTGAGTGTGCAAATGAAGACAATCGTGGAAGGGGAGAGAGCGGACTCGCAAACAGGGAACGATTTCTGGGAACCACCATCACTTTTCGTCATCCTCCTATCGCATCGACAATGCACCCTGTCTTCAACCCGGTACTCTCTGCAAATTGTGCGTGTATGTGTGTATGTGTGTATGCGTGCGTGCGTATGTGTGTGTGTGTGCCGCAGTCGCCGAGTACATAACAATGGCATCGGTAGTTTTTACTGGGACTGCAGTCAGCTTGTTGGGGTCTTTCTCCGGACTGAATGTGCTACGCATGTTGTGCGTCGCCTCTCTTATCCTTCCCTTCACTTCCCCCTCCCCCCATCGAGTTCCGCATGGATTCTAGACTTTGTACAGTCAGTGCGGTTGAAAATGGGCTTTGCATAATTGTACAGTGTTTCAAAATGAGTCTTTTTAACGGCGAGCTTTCTGTTGCTTGTTACGTGCAAGTTGCACAAACGAGCCACGGACACGTTTCAGGAACCCAAAGAAGTCGCGCGATTTCCGCAGCCACTCCAGATGATCAGCTATATCTGGCAACATTGGATCGCACTTGGCCACGTCGTAGCCTGCCTTTGTAGCATCATCTGCCGATACATTAACGAGGATCGAGTGGCGCTGCGATGGATTGTCCTCAGAAATATTCTCGAAAATGAATCCCAGGAAATCACCTTTCAATCCATTTGGCGCCGGCACACCATTCCAAATCTTGAGGCCCAGCTTCTGCTCAAAGCAAGCCAGCTCCGTCTCATGCAGTGCTTCTTGCTTCAGGCGAATCGCATGCTTGGCTGCCTCTGCCGCCTTCTTCCGCTCGACTTCTTTGCGTAAGTTGTTGACAGTTTCTTGTAGTGTATTGCGATCGTGCTCCAACGCTGATACAATATTGCGCTGCTCTTCGACTGTGGCCATGAGTTCAGACTCGGCCTTGTGCTCGAGCTCTGCTGTCCGATTGTGCTCTTCAATTTGCTTCTTGTACTGCTCAATTTCTGCAGCTGATGTCGCTAGGCGATCCTTGTCGGAAGCGTGCTTCTTTGTGAACTCGGCGCGAATCATTGCATAATCTCTGCCGCGTGCTGCACTGTGGGCCATGAACGCACCCTTGAGAGCCTCCATTCGCTCGCAAAGTTCATCAAAGTTGAAGTCTGGCACTGGCAGCCGTGCGTGATAGCCACCGTGGTCGGGCATTGTGTCTGCCAGCGCATCATCATTCCACTGGTTAGCATCTTGGTACGCGGAGAGTGTAGTCATACGTTGCTGCTTCCGGATCGTGGAGGGAGTTGGCGCTCCTGGAAACCCATATGTAGCATTCAACGGCCGTGCTAGTCGCGACGGTGTAAGCTGTCCACCTGGTGTCCCAAACCGGCCGGGCGTTGAAGCCACAGCAAAACCGCCGACGTTGCTTCGGATCGGCGTAAACGGTGCCACCTGTACAGTGCCAGCACCAAGCGTCGTTCCTCTTCGCATTGTGTTGATTAAGGTTCCTTTTGGTATTATTTGTTTGTTTACAATAAAAAAAAATAGACTCCACACAGAGAGAAAGAGAAAGAGACAAACGAAAGAGAGAGGAAAGTCTTCAAAAAGCAAGAAAAAACAACAATACTTAGGAAGTGGCCTTGAGTTGCTCAATATGCTGTTCAAGGAACTGCACGAGGTCGGGAACAGCAGTGTTCTTGGATGCAAGTTTAAGAGCCTGGTTAAACGCAGCATCAGCAGCAGCTTGGCTATCAGCGACATTCACTGCCTTCTTTCCACCTCCGCCACCAGCAGCAGCATTCGAGAGATGGATCCAGCCGAGATAAAAGTAAATGTATTCGGCAAACGCTGGTGGAGCAGAGCTGTCATCGCCCAGGAGAGCAGTGATGGCCTTTATGGCACGCGTGTGGTTGCCCATCTTCCAATACGCCAGTGTTTGCAGGAATTTGCACAGTGAGTGAAGCTGCGGGTCAGCCATGATAGCCGGGTTGGCAAGAGCTGACGAAAGCGCATCCAGAGCTGCCTTCGGATCACCATTCACGCCAAGAGCAAACTCATACGACTGTAGCTGTGCCGAGAGTACTGACATGTCGGCTAATTGGCGGACAGTCGCCGCCAGAGCGCCAGACTTGCCGACACTTGCAAAGTAGTGGGTAAGGAGTTGTAAAACGCGCTGTGTGGTGCGAGCCTGAGCTGCCTCATCGCCTGCTGCTGTGACTGAGTTGAGAACTGCACCAAGGAGCGAGTACATCGACTGTTCAGTCTCCGAGTCACCTTGACCAGATGCAGCCTGGTGGATAAGAGCAGCAGCCATGTGCAAGTAAGCTTCATCCAAATAGGCACCATCCTCAAGAGTCGTGAGCTGCTCAGCCAGTGCATACGAAGTCTGGACATCATTGTTTGCAAACAGCGACGTTTGCACTCGAGCCAAGTGAGCCACAATCGGATGGATGCCTTGAACAAGCTCGGTGATTGCCTCAATACCATCACCAGCATTAGCCAATTGTTGATGATCTTGAGATGTCAAGGCAAGCTCGCTCATGGCCGGCTTGAGTACAGCAGCCCAATGCTCCAGATCCCACGGTGCGTCCATTACAGCACGCTGGGCCAGGCGCTTGGCACGAGTGGATGTCACAGGAGCAGTCTGCCAATCACTGATTTCAGTACCGCGCGCATCAACAGCTCTTGACAATGAAGCCAAAGCATGGGCAGAATCCACAGAGCTTGCACCGACACCCAAAGATTGAACAGCGTTGGAAGCACACACTACGGCAGAATTGGACTGCCCAGGCTCGCCGAGAAGCAGAAGTAAATCGGTCAAGTGGCGCCAAATGCTTGAGTTGCTCGGTGATTTGTACGCAGTAGAAGCCAGGATACGGCGAGCTGCGGCTGCACCGACGGAGACGGACGTGATATGGGCAGACAAGACAGCAATGGCATCGCGAGTATCCTGATCAAGGTGTGTGCTAGCGCTGCGGGTCTCATCTTGCACGGCTTGGGCAAGCTGCATATCGCCGAGGAATAGCGACATGGCAAGAAGAGAAGTGAGCAGTTGGCCGCGAGTGCCTGGAGATAGGTCTTTGGACGAACCGATTGCTCCGAGAAGTTGGTCCTTGGCCATGGCACGATGCTCGGCACTGCCAAGAGCCCAGAGGACCTTTGCGAGCATAATGGCAACATCGGTGCGCTGAGCAGCGGATTCAGCGGCATCAGTGGCCGACAGAGCCTGTTCAAAGAGTTGGAGACTGCCCTCCAAATCACCGGCAAAGAAGGATGCAAGACCATGGCCAATGAGAGTGTACAGACTGGGTGACTGAGCCATGTCTGGCTGCTGATAGAGCGCCAGTGCAGCTTCATACTGCTCAGAGGCGCATAGAGCACGGGCAGCACCAACGACCGAACTGGCTGCTATGTAAACATCAGCCGCGCCACTGTGTTCGCCCTGGCGCTCAAGCAGCATACCAAGCATCTCCAGGGCTCGAATATCAAGTGGGTTGCGCTCGGTGTGCTTCCTGAGAGCAATGGTGGCCAGTGAAAGGAGCGAGGAACTGTCGTCAACATCCACCACTGCGTCATCCTCTAGCAACGCCGAGGCGAGAGAAATGTTGCCGAGCGCATAGCAGCCCTGTGAGAGCTCAAATGCATGAACAAGGTGGTTGCTACGTTTAGATAGAGGAGCGGATGGAGGCTGAGAGAGAGCAATACCAATGAGAGCCAGCGGATGTTCAGGATTCGTGGCATGGGCACGTTCAAAGGCTTCCAGCGCAAGTTCATGGTCGCTGCCATCAGCCAGCAGATACAAGAAACCCAGGCTGATCAGAACCTGGGTGCTGTTGCGAGAATTAAGCTGCAGCGAGCGGATGAAGGCGTGCTGGGCGAGTGGAAGGGCCGATGCTGCGACTGCCAGGTGGCCCAAGGTGCTCCACAGTTGCGGGCTGGCGGGCTCTAAACGAAGAGCGGCGTGGATATTGCTGAGCGCGGTCTTCAAGTCTTCTGCGCTTGACTCAGGGCTGAGGCGAGCGCGATAGGCATGAGCAACAGCGCTTTGATGCCATGCACGCGCAAGAGATGAGCGCAGGTCGGCATCGTCGGCATTGCCAGAAAGCTTGGTCAGAGCCGAAGCAGCAGCACAGCATAAACTCGACCACTGCAATGCCACTGAGCCGCTAGCAGTGTCAAGAGCACAGAATGGAGTCCATAGACCAAGGGCAGCATTTGCACCATCGACGTTGAAACACCGTGTGCGAAGTAAGATATCACTGGCAGCCAAGACACATTTCCACACAATTGGCATCATCATCTGCTCACTGTCAGTTTCAGACGCGATACCGTGCAAATCGCAAAGAGCACGGGCACATTGGGCAGCAGCGCGACCAAAGAAACCCTCACCAAGTAGCTGATGGGCACTGCGTATAAGACACTGAGAGCGCTGCAAAACAAACGGAATTCGCAGCATGGATAATTGAGGAGTATCAATAGTCGGCTCAACTAAATCATAAGTAGATAGTGCTGAACTAAAGTCACCAATGATAGTGTGAACTTGTGCGAGCAGTAGCAGTGGACCGGGGCGAGTATCACTGCGCTCCTCGTTGATGGAGTGAGCCTTCAACAGAGTGCGCAAGGCAGAGTTGAATCGACCAGAGTGCAAGTAACATTCACCAAGAGCCTCCCAGAGTTCAGCACAAGAGTCGTCGATGCGCAGAGCACCGCGGAGAGTCAAGATAGCATCGCCGTATCGATGATGGCGCAACTGCAGCAGTCCAAGCAAGCGATGTGCCCAGAACGAATCTTTGTTGTGACTAGCGTTGGATGAACTGGCTGATATGTCGAGCGACTTGCGCAACGCTTCCTCAGCGGCCGCCTCATCGCCACTGCGCAGATAATCAGAGACAACCACCATTCCGCTAACAGCATCGGCTGGATCCAGGGAGAATGCTTTGCGGAAACATTTGAGAGCACGATCGGTGCTGCCAGCAGCTGCACTACTACTGCTGTAGTACTCGCCAAGTGCTCTGAAGGCAGCAGAATTGGATGGATCAAGCTTGGCTGAGCGAAGAAGACACTCGAGACCAGCTGGTCGCCGTGAAGCTTCGCCAGAGCCGATGATAATGCCTCCCAGTTGAAGCTGCAGATTCGATGCTGATACTGGACAGTCAAACTGCTGCCGCTCGCCATAAATCTCAATAGCCTTACGAGTGGCAGCCTCCGCATCCGACCACCGCTTCAACCCCTGTTCAGCTGAGCCAAGCAATGTCCATCCTTCCACACTATCCGAGACAGAGTCCAGAAGCTGAAGTACGTGAGTCTTTGTGAGCTCGAACTTGCCCTGAGCAAACGCAGTTCGACCACAGCCAAGCAATGCGCGAGAATCATTGGGCAAGACACGCAATACAGAATCATAAAGAGCACTGATCTCATCGTGATATCTCTTCGCATCAACAGCAGTGTATGCATCGGCCTTGGCAACTTCGAATGCAGCACGCGAGAGAGGGAACGAATGCGATGACAATGCTGAGATCTCATCGAGTCGTCTCAGCGCAGATGTAGCATAGCCGATAACGTCTAGCCATTGATGAGCGCCAGCTGCGGCCGACACAACAATGTGATATGCAAAGATATGAACAAGGCTACTGCTGTTTGCTGCTGAACTCAAAGAAACTGCATTGGTGATCTTTGTGTAGTGAGCAGACCGCTCAGCCAAAGACAGCTTGTCAAGTGAATGTGGCTGTTCGAGATACGCTGTGGCAGCACGAGCAAGATGTGAATCAGCTGACTGTTCACGAGCAAGCTGAGATAGCCGCTCGAGCAGGTCGCGTGGATAATCTGTTGCACTACGAGCATCAATGTCATCGATAGCCTTTTCCAAAGCACCCAAATGAGCGCCGCTTGCCACCAATTCTGCGCTGAGCCGAGCCAATTGTTCGGAAATCCAGGTATCATCGATATGCTGGCCGCGCTGATGCAGAGCGGTACTCTTGAGAACGAGACGGTCATACAGCTGTACACTCAACTTCACAATCTCGTCCTTCGAATTCGGTACACTGGAAAGCTCAGAGATGAGCGATGTCATGCCGCGTTCCACTGTGGTTGTCATCACAGCATCCAGAGCAACCTGGTCTGCAATAGCCTTTGGGTTAGCATTGCCCAGGCGGAACTTGCGAGCACGAGTCTCGCGCGCAATGAATTCTTCCTCACCAGCAACCGTAAGATTGACAATGGTCCGCAGCAAAGTCGCCTTTGAAGACAATGGAGTATCTTTGGCGACTGGCAATGTCGATGCAAGGTCTCTATACTGCACATACTGGCCATCATCATCATAGAATGAACGATACATTGCTAAAAGTGCTTCTCTTGCCATTGGAGTTTGCTGCTTCTGCATCATTGCATCGCGACACAGCGTGAGCTTCACCAGGCACTCGGCGACCTTGCTGGCGACATCGGCAGACTGCGTGGCTTTGGGCTGTAGAAGATTGAACAGACCAGTCAGTGCCGTTTCGTGTTCTTCAATGTGCTGAGCTGCATACTCTGGTGCCTTGTCGTAGAGCGCCACCAGGCCTTGCCATGCAAGCAGCTGAGCGGGATCAGCGGCGATGGCGCGTTTGTAGGCATCGGCAACTTCGGCTGTGGGCTTGCCAAGATTCTGGAGCGCGACACCAAGGAAAACGCGGCCGTTGTAGTTTTCTGGCTCGACCTCGAGCAACGCCTGGCAGATGTCGTTGACGCGTTCGTAGTCTTTCTTGCCAATCGCCTCTTTTGCCAGCTTGAGTAGCTTGACAGGCGGGTACATGTAAAACATCTTGGAGTGCAAAGAATTATTATTGAGGCTTTTGGAGGAGAGTTAAGCTCCTCATTTCTCGAGGCAAATATGCTGTGCACTGCAAGATGTCTTTGAGCACCTGCTAACTACAGGTTGATCATTGTAAGAATTACATGTGTAATATGCATAAAATAGTAGAGATAAAGAAAATGAATGATGAGAATGTCACTCGTAGTGGTGGTGACGATTGTATGCATAATTGGATAGCTGGATTGAATTAAGTTGAGTTGGGTTGGTGTGAATCCAGCTCTCAGGTATTAAAAGGGTCTGTTATTTTCACTGCGCTTTTGAGCAGCTCAAACTAGATCGAAATCAACTAAAAAGAAAAGAATAAAAGAAAAAAGAATAAAACAGCAGAAAGAATGGCGAAGTCAACCAGCGCCGACAAAGACAAAAAGAGACAGCGCAGCAGTGACGAGCTTGCGCACAAGGCACCGCAGCGCAAGGTGAAGGCAGTCGAGGCGGAAGCCGCTGAAGATGTGAGCGAGGAAAACGACAACGGCAACGACAGCGACAGCGACAGTGATGTGGCCGAGGTTGATTCTGACACCGAGATGAAGAGCAAAAAGCAGAAGAAAGCCATCCGCAGCGGCGGTGCAGCTGCAATGAACATCGAGGGCCTGCCCAATGTTGATGTCCAGATTGTCAAAGAGGATGATGCCAAGGATGCCGGCAGCAACGGTGTTGAAATCGATTACTCATTTGATTCCCTTAACTTGTCGCCTGGCACATCGAAGGCAATCAAGGAGATGGGCTTTACAAAGATGACGGAGGTCCAGGCGAGAACCATTCCACCGCTTTTGGCTGGCCGCGACGTGCTCGGTGCCGCAAAAACTGGCAGCGGTAAGACTGTCGCATTTTTGGTACCCGCTGTAGAGTTGCTGGTTAAGCTCAAGTTCAAGCCCCGCAACGGCACTGGTGTCATTGTGATCACTCCTACCCGTGAGTTGGCTCTCCAAGTGTTTGGAGTCGCTCGCCAATTGCTGGAGCACCAAAGTCAGACATGCGGCATCGTGATGGGAGGTGCCAACCGCAGCGCTGAGGCCGACAAGCTCAAGAAGGGTGTTAACCTGATTGTGGCCACTCCTGGTCGTCTGCTGGATCACTTGCAGAACACCAAGGACTTTGTATTCAAGAACCTGCGTGCTCTGGTTATTGATGAAGCCGATCGCATTCTCGAGTGTGGTTTCGAAGATGAAATGAAGCAAATTGTCAAGATTCTGCCAAAGGAGGGCCGCCAGAGCATGCTGTTCTCGGCCACCCAAACCACCAAGGTTGAGGATTTGGCTCGCATTTCACTGCGCCAGGGTCCACTCTACATCAATGTCGACGAGAAGAAGGACACGGCGACTGCGGATAACCTCGAGCAGGGCTATGTTGTGTGCGACAGTGACCAGCGCTTCCTGCTGCTCTTCTCGTTCCTGAGACGGAATTTGAAGAAGAAGATTATCGTCTTCTTCTCAAGCTGCAACTCTGTCAAGTATCACGCCGAACTGCTCAACTATGTCGACGTTCCGGTTCTTGACCTGCATGGCAAGCAGAAGCAGCAGAAGCGCACCAACACCTTCTTTGAGTTCATCAATGCTGACCAAGGCATCCTGCTGTGCACAGATGTCGCCGCTCGTGGCCTCGACATCCCGCAGGTTGACTGGATTATCCAGTACGACCCACCTGATGATCCACGTGACTACATCCACCGTGTCGGCCGTACTGCCCGTGCTGGAACTTCTGGTCGGTCCCTCCTGTTCCTGCTTCCGAGTGAACTTGGCTTCCTGCGGTTCCTGAAGCAGCACAAGGTGCCACTGAACGAGTACCAGTTCCCGTCTAACAAGATTGCCAACGTGCAGGCTCAGCTGGAGAAGCTGGTTGAGAAGAACTACTACCTCAACCAGTCTGCTCGCGATGGATTCCGGTCGTATCTGATGGCGTATGCATCCTATTCACTCAAATCCATCTTCAGTGTCAACCAGCTTGATCTCGCAAAGGTGGCCAAGGCATTTGGCTTCGCTGTGCCACCGAAGGTTAACTTGACCATCGGCTCAAGCGGCAAAGACCGGTCAGCCACCAAGGGACGCAGCGCTCCAGGCGGCGGAGCTGGCAGAGGCGACAAGAAGGACATCTACCTGAAGCAGCGCAGCAGCGCACTGGCACCAGCCAACAAGGATGGTAGACAATGGTCACGATAGATGGATAGATAGATGGATGGATAGATACACAATCTTTTGTTCTCTTTCTTTCTTTCCTTTCTTTTACCTTTATGCCTTTAACCTTTTAAAAACATAACAACCATTCCCAATACAAATGCACATTGTTTGCATCTTTTAAGCTGTTCCTCCTTTCCTCCTTTCCGCCGCCTTTGTGCTTTACAACTACCAGTTGCCCAGATACAATTTTTTTCATAACAGCCACCACCCCCACTCCCACTTGCAGATGAAGTCACAAAGGACCCACTTCCTCTCGCTGCCGCCTGAGCTTGGCGAGCTCATCTTCTCGTACCTGCAGCCAGCCGAGGCCGCCAAGGTCCTGTCCGTCTGCTCGACGTTCCTCGAGTTTGGCGGCTCAGTTGCCTATAACACCTTCCCGCGGCTATGCGCTCATCACTTTGGCCTGAAGCAGCCCTTGATCCTGCGCTACGGCCGCTTTGTCCGCAGCTGGAGTTCCGACTCTTGGGCTATTGATTACACCAGCGATACACTGGAGTACTGCAGCAACATCAGACGGCTAGAAGTCAACATTGTCGATGTCCCTGATCTGTCGCCTGCAGTCCTGGATTATTCAGCCAAGTTCTCACGACTTCAGCATGTCACTATCAGCTTCGAGTCGATGAGTCTAAAAGAGGTACTCGATGGCTTGGCCAGTGTGAGCGGGTATCTGATTGGAGTGCATGTACTGTGCATCGATACTTTACCACTGAGCAACCTTCAGTTCAATGGTGATGTGGCCCACAGGGAATTGGTCAGATTTCTGCGCAACTGCCCGAGGCTGCGTGAACTCAGTCTTCCGTACTGGTTTGGCGATTATATCAGCATCATGGATGAAAGCGAGCTGGTGTCACTGGTTACAGGGTATTTGGCGCCATCACTGACTTCACTGAGCTTCTATCAGCCAAATCAGCATCAGTGCTCAGGAACACGTCGATTTCTGCGCTGCATTAGTAATGACATTGTGATATGGTACAGACTTATAAAGTTGACTATTGTTATATGCAATGATGATAATACTGCCAGCAATGACTACGTGAACAGCCTGTACCGGCTTGCAAATCCTGGTATAACAATGCCCAAACTGAAGCATTTCAACATCATCAATTGTAGCAATCATGATGGTAACATGGTCCCTCAAATGCGTCCCAGGTCGACTCTGTTGGAGCGTAGATTGGCAGTTACAACGTGGGCTACAACTGAGCTGGCGAAGCGTGTTAGTGACTCCATGATGCATGTGGAAAAACTACCATTGTCGTTCCTTACAGCTCATGTACTTGGCAATGGCAATCCTGATAGATTGGGATGGAAATCAGTTACCCAGCTAGTTCTGCAATTCAGTATTAACCTTGTTCACTTTGATGCCATTGCGACTAGCTTTCCGAATCTTGAGTCACTGTCTATAGATTTTACTGCTTGTGTTGATCCGGCTCCTCTCCGTGATCACTTTGGTGTGGAATCAACCAGTCCTCTAAGCAGTGATTTCATCCCTCTGGACATCATTCTGACACGCTTCTCTCGATTGAACACGCTGCATATTGGCCAGGGCATCACATTGATCGTGGCTGGCATAGAGCAGCTGCAGACTGAATGGCACCTGGCTGTAAAGCGACTATGCTCCATAACATTGACCAACGTGGAAATTGATGGTTCGGCCCTCTGCGCTATCCTTGAAGGCGGGCTCACCGACTTAGTCCTTCAGAACACTCACATTCTGACTGGCGACAAGAAGAACAACTTCTCACAAACCTTACCGGCTGCGACATCCCTCCGTCGCATTGCGGTGAATGGCAGTAAAGTTGGATATAAAGAGCTGGTTAAACTGTTGGCTCTTCGGTCTCCGCATCTCAATGCAGTCAAGATTCCAGTTGGATGGGTGCGAACAATGGATACCCTTAAACGCTATCGTCCCAATTTGGCTCTATCTCATTTTTAAAGAAGGGAGGGGGTTATTGCACCCCGAAATGCGCCCCGTGGGGTGCAATAAATGGTGCAATAACCTGAAAACATGTTTTTTTTTAATTTTTTCACCAGGGAGGCAATAGAGAAGACCGCAGTAACACCCCCTGGCTCTTGACCTAAACGTATCAATCTGCCCAGAATGTCTTGAGGTCGATATTTTTCCTCCTCGCAACTTTCACTAATTTATACTTTTAATATACCATTGCTTGCAACAGCACTATCCCCCCGAACTGACTTGTATCCACCCATCAATGGCGACCAGCGCACCCCGCGTGCTTGAGCTTCTCGAGAAGGTATATGAGCTCGACAGTCCACTGGCTACAGGGCAGCCTACACAGCTGGATTCATCATTTGGCGAGAAGGCGTCTTATGCGTTGTTTTGCATCGGTATACTGAATGACCAACACACTAAGATACGCGATATCATGCCAGGCATTCTTGCAGCCTATGGCAAAGCCCAGCCGGTTGGACCATGTCGGGTTTTACTTTTTTTTTTACTATCGTGGCATCGCGACGTATTCGTTCACTCAGCCTCGTCTATGCCGGGTAAACAGCCGTTTTTTTTTCGAGACATGTACCGACTACAGCTGTTTCTCTTCCTTTCCACTAACACCTTTTATTTCTTACAAGTATTGCTGTCCTCGTCTCCATCAAGCACTGTCCTCGTCTTCTGGTTACACCGCATCCCACTGCTCCTGCCGTTGTCTAGAGGTTTACGTTCGGTGTCTGTGTGTCTGTCTGGTTACTCTTTCGACTCGTTCGGTCGGCCGTTTCGTACACACCTACTTGGTTTCAAGCCGGCTGACCAAGATGCAAGTTGCTATCGCACCTTCCCCATTAC
>MU603004.1:0-13507 GCA_025201865.1 Ramicandelaber brevisporus
TCTCGCATCAGCAATCAATCAGCCATATCAACATCGGGATATTATCCAAGGTTGGATGTGTGTTACATCTGATTGTGGTTATTGTGGTTATACAGTTGATAATAGGAGACATCACAAGACAAAGATGCACTATGGCATTCAACTATCGATAGTCCCTGCCCTTGTATTGAGATTACTTTATGGGGGAAAGTATACTTCGTGCTTTCTCATTACTCGACTGGACACAGCCACCACTAATAGCAGTGTCGGATCAATTAACTCGACGAGCTAAGATAATAGCGAGTGTAATGATGATGCTATACATTAGCCGGAAATAGCGATATTATCTGCAAACCTCTTTCATAACGTTTTGTCATGCTTAATAAGTATTTTATACCAACATTTTAATTTTATTGGTCAGTTATTTTCCACAAAGTTTGTTATTTTTTCGGAAATTCAGCCAACCAGCCCCCTCCTCCCCCAAAACACACAATCAACCAACCAGCCAACCAGTTGTTTCCGGCTCTTCTTCTCCAGCTAAGCTATCAACGACGACTTCTTCTTTGCCAAAATCAAGAGCAGAAAAGAAACACAGCCAAGACGATCAGCAGCGGTAGCAGCAGCAACAGTAACAGTAGCAGCAACAGTAGCGACAAAGAGTATGGACGGAGACGGCTCAGAGGAGATCAAACAGAACGAGCGTTTGCTCCCCATTGCAAACGTGGCTCGCATCATGAAGAAGGCGTTGCCTGAAAGTGCAAAAGTCTCCAAAGAAGCCAAAGAATGCGTTCAAGAATGCGTATCAGAGTTCATTTCATTCATTACTAGCGAGGCTAGCGACCGATGCCAGCAAGAGAAGCGCAAGACTATCAATGGAGATGACATTTTGTGGGCAATGCAGAGTTTGGGCTTTGAAAACTATGCTGAAGTTATGAGACTGTATTTGACGCAGTATAGAGAACATAATAAAACGGAACAGCAGCAGCAGGCAGCGCAGGCTCAAGCTGCGGCGGGTGAAGACACTGTGGCAACAGGAGCGACGTCGGGAGGAGCAATGACGGATTCTGCAGCTGCTGCGGCAATGTTGGATATGCATCAGCTTCAAGCTCAACAGCAACAACAGCATGCAATGTTCCAGGCTGCTCAACAAATGCAACAGCAGCCATATGCAGGCTTGGCTGCAGCTGCAGGATTACAGGCTCAGCAACAGCACCAGCAGCAATTGGCAGCTCAGCAACAAGGGATGCTGCAGCAGCTTGGTGGAATTGAAGGGCTCGCCGGTCTTGCCAACCAGCCAAATGATCGTCTTGGCTTCCTTGCACAATCCAGCAACTTTATGTAGAAAACCATCTTCCTAATAACAATACAAAACAAAAAAGATAAAAAAGATACATTCCTATTCTCGTCAATACATACTTTGTTCATTTCCTTTATCCTTTATCCCTTGTTCTTTTTTTTTATAAGCTCTTAAAAAGTTATCTTGCTCTTGTTGATGTCAGTAGGATGTGAATCATCAATTCAATTGATCAATCAGGAAAGTGACTTTGTTATCTCGAGCATGAGAACGCACACAAACGCACACAAGCATGCACCACACCACACTATGCTACTACAACAGTAACACACCACCACCACCAGCAGAACAAAGTAAACTACGAAATATTTTGTATGACGCCTTCATCTGATCTCCCGCTTGCCTCCAGCGTTGGCAACACGCCTGTCGTGTCCGTGCCCTCTCTCGCCTCTTCCAGCGAGCCCTCCGGCATACTCGCCAAGCTCGAGTTCCTGAACCCGTTTGGCTCCATCAAGGACCGCGCCGCTGTTGCGTTTGCCCAACATCATCTCATCTCCACTCAACAGCAACAACAGCAGCTTACTCATGACACCACCCTTGTCATTCCCTCTTCCGGCAACTTTGCATTCTCGCTCTGCTCTCTTGTGGCCAGCTTGCCGGCTGATATCCGTCCTCGCAAAATGATTTGCATCTTGCCAGAACGAACTAGCGAGGAAATGAAGCAAGCCCTTAAATCGGTCGGTGCAGAGATTGTCCGGTCGCTGGATGGAGCGCCTGCGGATGCACCGGAATCAGGCGTGCAGATTGCGGAGAGAATGGCAAACGAACTTCCAGCGCCAGTGCTGATTGTTGATGAGTGCGCTGCCGTCAAGAGCAACGTCATTGAAAAGTGCTACGAGGCAATGGCTGATGAGATTCTGAAGCAGACTGATGGCAAGTTGGATGCAATTGTGGTTGGAGTGGAAACAGGACGATCCGTTAGTGGACTGTCGGCTGCGTTAAAGAAGGTGCTGCCCAATGTCGATGTGATTGGAGTCGAGCCATCAAACTCTTGCATTTCGGATAGCATTGAAATGGATGGCACATCAACTACAGCGGTAACAGCAACTACTACTACGGGTCGAACTTGGATGATTGAGGACATTGGCCATGTTCATGCCGCGCCATCTCTTAACCCAGCTGCCGTCGATATGTGGATCAAAGTCAGTGATCAGGTTGCCTATTCTGTTGCTCGTCGCTTGATTCGTCGTGGTATTCACTGTGGTCCGTCATCTGGCGCGGTGATTGCTGCTGCCCAGAATTACACGCGGGCTGTCAATGCCAGCGCCAAAGTCTTGGCCGTGTTGAACGATTCTGCGCGCCGCTACTCTTCAACTCTGCTGAACGATGAATGGCTGCTTGGCCACGATTTGATGGATGCCGAGTTTGCTGACTCTGTTCGCTTTGATTTGATTGATCAATATCGCGCAGCCAGCGTTGAGGACCTGCAGCTCCCAGCCGCTGTTGCCATTCCAACCACTGCCAACGTTGAGCAAGCCATGGACTTGATGCTGTCTCGCGAGTTCTCACAGCTGCCCGTTATCGAACCAACAACTCGCAAGCTGATTGGATACATCTCCCAAGGCGCGCTGCGCTCTCATCTGGATCGCGGCAATGCTCAGCTGGATGATCCGGTTACAACCTGGATGTATCGCTTTGGTGCTGGCAAACGTCCGCGCACCAGCTCGTCCGAAGGCACTACAACCCCACAGCCAGTGCTGGCGCGTCGTCCGCGTGCGGCTATTCAGGAGTACAAGGTGATTACGCCAGAGACGCCGCTGTCTGAGCTTGCCCGTTTCTTTGAGACGCACAGTGTTGGATTTGTAACCGATGCTGATCGCCGCTTCTGCCTCGCAGTGGTTACCAAATACGACCTGCTCAAGTTCCTTTCTCGCCGTTCAGCTGCTCTTGGCATCTAACTTCACCTTTTGCCTTCCTCTTCCAGTTCCTCCTCCTCCTCTCTTTATAACTTTAAATCTTTATTTGCCTTAATGGACAATTGTTTTGTTTTGTTTTTTTCTTAAAAAGAATCATCATAATAACTGCTATTCAAGTGATTAGCTTTGCAGGTTTGGCAACTTGAAGCACTTCCTCGCTTCCAGCAAACATTCCTCTGTACAGCATCTCTGCCTCTTCTGAAGCTTCATCGTTATATCTAAACAGCTGCCATGGCTCCTCGCGCAATTCCTTCCGCATATATGAGATTGATGCCTTACGCGCCTCAACAATCTCCTGTCTCTCAGCTGCTCTCATTTGCAGCTGAACAGTCTTTCCAGCTCCTCCAGCCTCGTCAGCACCATCCTCGTCCATGTCATCGCCTTCTCCTAGTGCGGAAGTGCCTCGTTTTGAGAGTAATTTGTCAATTGAGTCTCTGGCATCAATGTAGCCGAGACCAGGGCGGAACTGGTCAATTTTATCAACAAGTGTCAGATGTAGCTTGCCGTTGCTCATGATACCAACTGCGTATTTGGTTGGTGCTGAGATATTAACTGAGGACAATGTTTGCATATTCAATGGCTGATCACTCTTGTTCGCCTCGATTGCTGCAGCCACCGTTAACACTCCAACTGGCGCAGAGTTGCTATCATTAGTTGCTGCTGAGCTTGCGGCGGCTGCTGCTGCTGCTGCTGCACGACCACGTCCTTTAGTAATTGGTGCAATCATTGAATCGCCTCCAGCCTGTTCTTTGATTTTATTGCTGCTGCTGTTTACACCCTCAGTGTTTGAATCAATGATAGACTCCATTGCAATTTGACCTGATCCAAAGTCTCTTCCTTTATCTTGGTTGTACAAGGCTGCACCAGTGTCCAATGGAATGTCCAGTTCAAACATTTTACTCTTTGGCTTTGCACGCACCACAGCTGGTCGGGATGATGGGTCAAACACTAAATGTGATTCACGGACTGGAAACTGGAACAAACGTAAATGCTGAGTCAGCGTATTGCTGAGATACACTGGAATCTCTCTAACAACCGGATTGTCATTCGAGCCAGATGCGCCGCTACCGCCACCGCCAGTGGCATCTGAAGGATCGAAGCCGGATGGAGGCGTGTTTTGCTCAGTCGAGATGATGGAATCTAGCGTGCGCGATGGATGTCCAGCACCGTCGTCATCAATGTCCATGGCATCGTGTTGTGCAGTCGCAGCAGCAGTTGTTGCAGCTAGATCTGCCGCATCTGGCTGCGCTGTCTGGTGTAACTGTGACTGTGGCTGAGGGTCAACGTCCATGTCTTCAACGTCCAGTGGATCAATTACAACTTTGGCGGCAGCTTTGCCTCGTCGGCCGGCTGCTTCACGTCTTGGTGGCATAGAGCGCTTGTATAGATGTGTGCGTTTGTCTGTGTCTGTGTT
Organism: Ramicandelaber brevisporus; assembly: GCA_025201865.1. Lineage (NCBI taxonomy): Eukaryota > Fungi > Kickxellomycota > Ramicandelaberales > Ramicandelaberaceae > Ramicandelaber > Ramicandelaber brevisporus. The sequence continues at coordinate 4,664 of MU603004.1, forward strand.
TTTTTTCTTGTTGTTTCAAGTCCGATCTCGAAGATAACTTTTAAAAAAGTGCGACAACAACGACGCAACGACAACAACAACAACAACAACAACAGCAACAGTAGATCGATAAGCAAGTGAACCAATGCCAGCACCAGCGTTTTCAGTTGCCGAGCGCGACTATGTGCGCTGCGGTGTTGATTCTGACATTCGTCTCGACGGCCGGTCGCGTTTGGACGGCCGTGATTTCCTGCTACGAACCGAGTGTATTGTGCAGGCCAACGGCAGTGCTCGAGTGCGCTGGACTGGTATCAGCCCTGATGCTGCTGGTGCTATTGCTGCTGCTGATTCGGATGAGATGGACATTGATTCTACAAATGAACATGACAATGTCGGCATGAATGATGATGGTGATGATATGTATGGATCGATATCAACGGGCAATGCTGGAGGCAGACAAGGCGGCACAGATGTTCTTGTTGGTGTAAAAGCTGAGATATCTGACATCCAGCCAGGCGATCCAAACCCACTATTGGGCTCCATTGTTGTCAATGTGGACTGTGCACCAAATGCTGCACAAGATGTTGAAAGTGCATGTGGTATTCCCGACGATTCAGTCAATGTTGCAATGACTCAGGCGCTTGCACGTGTTCTGTGCAGCCCACAGCAGCTGCAAGGAAGCGGAATTGATTTGAAGGCACTGTGTGTGATTCCAAACAAGGTTCGGTGGGTACTGCATGTTGATGCATTGGTGCTGGATTATGATGGAAACCTGCTGGATGCATTGACAATTGCTGCTCGAGCTGCATTGGCCAACACTCGGCTGCCAAAGGTTATTGTGGCAAGTGCAGATGGCTCTGAGGATAGCGATGAGGTTGAGTATGAGGTTGTGGATGACCCCGCTGCATCAACTCCAGTTGCAGGCTGGGAAACTGTGCCTGTCAGCGTCACTCTCAATTTGATTGGATCTCACTATGTGGTTGATGCATCTCCGGCTGAAGAAATGTGCGCTGATGCACGCGTTGCAGTGTCTGTAAACAACAAGGGCAACATTGCGGCCGTCCAGAAGATGGGAAATGCAACCGGCATTCCGCCAAGTGTCTTTGCGAATATGATTCAGGCTGCTGCGAGAATTGGACGCCAGCGTCTGACATTGCTGGACAGACGGATTTCTGCGGCTGGCAAGTATCATTTGAGGCGTAGTCAGATGACAGCCGATGAACGTGCTGAAGCCGAAAAGAAAGAAGTCAACTTCATGTCTGTCTTTTAAGTTAAAAAAAAAAGAGAAATAAAAAGAATAAGACGCTCTCTTCTTACTCACAAAATAAAAGGAATAAAAGTACACACATCCAAACTGTTTAAAGACGAAAGAAACAAAGAACATTAATAGAGTTGAATTTACAGTTTAGACTTGCGAGCCAGTGCACGGAGCTCATCAATACGCTTCAACGACTTTTCGTCAACAAAGAAGTCTGGAATGAGCTGCTCCTCATCAGCCTTTGGATCACACAGATACTTGCGCAGATCCTGTACACCATGCTCACGCAGCACAATCTCATCAACGCAGAAGTTGCCGGTAAATGTCTTGCTATCCTTGGTCAGGATAATGTGAGCAGCATCCGCCATAATCTCCGGAACTCTGCCCTGTGCAATCTGCTCAGATGCACCTGGAATCGCCTGCAGCGCAGCAGTGTTGATGATGGTCAATGGCCAGAGTGCATTAACGGCAACGCCATCATCACGGAACTCCTCAGCCATGCCCAGAACGCACATCGACATGCCGAACTTGGCCATTGTGTAAGCAACATGGGGAGCAAACCACTTTACATCCATGTCGAGTGGCGCAGACAGGTTCAAAATGTGCGGGTTCTTTGACTTGCGCAAATATGGCACTGCATACTTGCTCACCATGTACGTGCCACGGGTGTTGACCTGGTGCATCAAGTCGTACTTCTTCATGGTAGTGTCATCTGTGCTGGTCAGCGAGATGGCAGATGCGTTGTTGACAACGATATCAATGCCGCCAAACTCAGCCACAGTCGCTTCGATCGCCTTCTTCACAGACGCCTCGTCGCGAATGTCGCACTGAATTGGCAGTGCTTTGCCGCCGGCAGCGCGGATTTCTTCAGCGGCGCTGTAAATGGTACCAGCAAGCTTCGGGTTTGGATCGGATGTCTTTGCGGCAATGGCGACGTTAGCGCCGTCACGAGCTGCACGCAGTGCGATGGCTTTGCCGATACCGCGAGAAGCGCCGGTAATGAAGAGAGTCTTGCCCTTGAGCGACATCTGTAGACAAAGTGTGTGTGTGTTTGCAAGTGTGCGAGATGAGGTTTCGTGTTGTGAGCTGTGAGTTGCGAGTTGCAAGTTGGAGGATGAGAGCAGCGTCAGAAGGAGATGCTGGCAGCAACGAGCTCGAGCTGAAACGGCGAACCTATTTGAACAACTGGAACGCACGTGTATCTGTGTGTGCGTGTGTGTGTGATGGTAGGTATTCAGGCGTTCAGCGTGACCACCAACGGACGATTCTGACTTTACACGTGATAAAATTCGACCGAACAAACAACACCTCAAAGCGTCATCAAAGATATCAAAACAGCTAACACGACGTTGGTGATGATGGTACGGATCCGAAGACTGCAAAACTTTGATAAAAAAGTAGAATAATAATAATGAGGCAATAATCCCTTCCCATTTGGAAAAAGTAAAAGAAAATCAAAGTCAAAATTAAAAGGTGGAATGGAATATGGAACAATTGTTTACGCGCGTGGAACCGATTCAAAGTTCATCATGTGCTGGCCGTGTCTGCCGCTCCGTTTCAACTGTTGAATGCGGGGCTGACGATGCAGCTTCATCGGCCGTTGAATGTGACGATTGCTGCTGTTCTAGCGGAGGCACAGGTGTAGTCGCTGTTGTTGATGTCTTGACTTTCTTCTTCTTCTCTTCTGAGGCAGCAGCAGCAGCAGCAGCAGCAGCAATAGCTGTGCTAACACGCTCTTGATACATTGTTCTGAATCTGCCAATCGCCTCCAGGCTCTTTGAAAACTGATTAAACACGTTAATGAGCGCCACAATCTCATTTCTCGATATGCTAACTGTGTTGGTGCTGGCAATGTCTTTGGCGCTGTATGAAAACAAAATCTTCAGTGCTGCAGCCACTCCACCAACCTGCACCTTACCCCACAATCTGCACTTTTCGCATCCAACACAGTCCATTATACGAGATACATTGCGGAACGTTTCCTTGACCACTTCCAGGCGCTTGGGACCCTCGCGACCACGGAAGAACTCAGTCTCGTTGAAAGTTTGAGTGACCGCTTTGGTGACATCCAGCACTTTGTGGAGTTTCTGGCGAGTTTGCAGATCAACTGGTCCAGTCTTCTTGCTGTCAGCCTTGCCAATCCTGTGCTTACTGTGTCCATTTGAGTCGTAGCCAGTGAGATCGTAATGCCGCAGATACTTGCTAGCACGCGCCACAGCTCTTAATACAATTGCATAGTTGAAGTAGATATTCTCAAGACGTTCAGGATGAGAGCCAATTCGCGATACAAAACAATCCAAATTTGGACCCCATTGTTCAGTAGTTTTATCATAGTATTCATTGCACAGATGAGTTGAGATTGACGCGTGCAAACCAGACACAATTCTGTACAACATCCAGTACTCTCTCAGTGCATGGCCGCCAGGCGTTGTGGAGTTTGTTGCAGCGTCTCTGGCTTGTGCCAAATTCTCCAAAAACTCTGACAGCTGTTCTTTGTGTGCAGGTGGAACTGAGAATGGATCGACTGTGCCGTTGAGACGAGTGACTTGGTCACCCCAGCCTGCTGCATCGCCTGCTGCTTGACCGCTGACCAGACCAAAGCAGTTATCTTCATAAATTGATTTCCAGATTCGATTAGCTGATGGACCGGCATAACCAGTGAATCGCTCCGGGTTATGGATCAAATCTACATGGATGGCATCAGGCGACTCAGTGTCCTCTAAAATAGCAAACTCTTTGCTTGTGCTTGCTTTGGGCATTAGCTTCTGCTTAATTTGATTTAAACTCATTCCAAAATAGCTGCCACTTCCCTCTCCATTTCCATTTCCATTTCCATTTCCATTCTTCGATGGGTTGACATTAAACGAAGCGTCTTTGGCAGATACTCTTCCATTTCTCCACACTGATGGGATGGTCTTAGCTTCGCTGGGATACACACTGCACTGAGGATTGTTGCAGGCCATTTCTTCTACCCAGAATGGGCAGTCTTTGTACAGCTGGATAGTATAGTATCTGAAGAATGGCATTTCTGTTAGTTGGCGCAGCATTGGTCTAATCTCGTTGTTGATCGATTCCACATCCTCGTAATCACAGCATGAATCTCTAATCATTCCACGCGGCATGCAATAGTCGCTTCCAGATGGCTTTGACAATATTCCATGTAAAAACTCAATACCACGTTCATCAGCTGGCGGGGGAGTGGATGGTGGCGGTGCCATTAGTGGTGCCGTCATTGAGTCATCCATAACTATCGATGACGCCGCAACAACAATACCAAAGGGGTGTGACTTTGGAGAGGTGGCAACATCGAGTGGCCAGTCTGATGAATCACCCAAAGCGATGTGTTGATGCTTCTTTGATTGATACGTATTACTGACATCATTCTTGTCATTCTCTCCTGTTGTTGCTGATATTGCTGCTTCTGCTGATGCTGATGCTGCTGTCTCAACTGTTGTTGTGATAATGTTGTTGAGGACAGGAATGCCTTGAGGAGCGACGTCCTGTGCTGTCAGAAGAGAGGAATCTCCACCAGCTACAAGAACGCCACTGCCACTGCCAACGTTAACTGCATTGACCGTATTGACCACATTGACCGCATTGTTATCGACTTGCAGAGGTGAACTTGCCAGAGCACACGCTGCGAGAAACGCCACAGCTGCCACAGTTGCAGTTGCAGTTGCAGTTGCTCTTCTCGTTAACTTTAGCGTTGGTTGTCTGCGCATTTCGAAGAGGAAGAAAAACAAAAGCAAAAACAAAAAGAAGTACAGAACTGGGCGAAAGATGAGGAACGTGTGGAGAAGAGAGAGCGAGAGTAAGTGAAACGATAGCACAATGCAGGAGAAGAAGTGGATGGGCGGCAGGATGGATATTAGGGTGGTGACGATGCAATCCTGTATTTCTAATATCCACGATGTATGCTTATTGAGAATGGAGTGAAGCTGGGTGGAGCTGAGTGGAGCTGAGTGGAGTTGCCAGAGAGGCTGCCAGGCGTCATGACATGATTGGTTGCTCACACGTTCCTGACTGTGTGTGCTGTCATGATAAGCCAACCACATTTCAGGGCACAGAATCTAGCCGAAAGTTGGCGGCAAGATGAAGGCAGCGGCATCGTCGTCGGCCCGAGATACAAGCGAAAGAACAGGCACTTCTAGAAATAGTTCTTCTGCCCGTCCGAGCTCACTACTCATTGCAAGTCACATGCCGCGCTGCATTCATACACGCACACACACACTAATAGACACACATAACTGCATCGAATCCAGTAGCAAAATGAACACCGCCGCCACTCGCTCCATATGAATCAAAAAGAGAGGAAAAAAAGGAACACCACGGATTTGCACAACCATGCAATGCGAGGAACACCTCCACTAAAAGAAATGAGATGAACCACGACCAGGGTTATTGATTCTACTACCCTTTCCTTTTCTCTCTTTCTCTCTCTCTACATGCCAAGTCCTTTTTGGAGCAAAGAGAGAGAAAGAGTGAATGACTTCCTTTCTGCTGTGGAAAAGTGTACACATACATACAATACAATACACACGCACGAGGCTAAGGCTTCAATATATCGTCCCTTTCTTCTCTCTTCTCTCTTCTCTCTTTTCTTTGATTGTCTCTCATGCTTGGTTGCTTGGTTGCTTTGCTTGCATTGTCACTTTTACTCACACATACACACGCACTTTCAAATTTCGTCATCTCGCAACAGCGCACGTTCTTGTTCCATTGTTTTTTTTTTTATTGCTCAGAATTTGTGTCAACAGCAAAAGCAACAGCAACAGCAACAACAGCAACAACAGCAAGAACAGCGATAACAGCAAAGTTATTCTTTACCTATTCTTGTGCGAGCGAGAAATGACCAAAGTCGCAGCAGCTATGGTAACAGCGGTGGACAGTGCGGTGGAAGGCTGTCCTAGTAATGGTATCAACGGCACAGTCAACAGCAAGCTCGCTAAGGGTTTGGCAGCAGATGAAACAACCAGTAGTTTGCAGTACGAAGCAGCTCGGAGAGCCTCACTCAAGTTTTTCAAAGTTGAGATGGCCGCGAGGACTGCTTCTTCTTCTACCAGCTCAACCCCAGTGCCAGGGTCATCTAACAGTCAAACAACACCAGCTACAGCTCCAACAACACCAGCTACAACAGCAACAACAGCAGCTACAATAGCAACAGCTATCCGCACAAATACAGCAGATACACACATCAATGGTGTTGTCAGTGCTGTGACATCAGACGCCGATGCCGAAAAAGAAGTCGAAGGTGTTGCCACAACAGTCTCAAGCGCCGTCGGAGCCGGTAGCAAATCACATTTGAGTGAGACTCACACGCCAACAAATACAGCAAATACAACAAATACAGCAATAGCTACAGCTACTGCGATAACAAGCAATGCACCAGTCAGCACCCCATCCGGCAGTAATATCCGGCATGTGCGAGGGCTTTCAGCAGGAAGATCCGCACATCGTGTTCCTCACACAGCTCCACATCACCACAGCAACAATAGCCATCTTTCAACAGTAATGCTACCACCTCGGATATCTACAACTCCCCTGCCCGGAATACAGCCACAGCCACAGCAGCAGCAGCAGTCCACATTGAGAGTTGAGTCGATTTCAAACGGTGCAACAACAGCGACGACAGCGACGACGACAAACGGCGGGTTGAACTTGTCACCATTTGGAGACACGGCACCTCCAAATATTCTCACAGTCAGTGCGGCGGCGGCGGCAGCAGCAGCAGCAGCAACTACAGCGGCAACTACGGCAGTGCCCACATCGGAGCCGGATTTCAATTCACCCTCGTCAATCCATGCCAACAGCTCAGCATTATCAAACAACGGCATTGGTGCGGTTAATGGAAATCACAATGCACATTTGCCGCCACCTTCGGCCTCTACAACATCAACACCTAACTCTGCATTCTTCTCGCCCAGTCAACTAACTAACAACATTAATCCATTTATGAATGGTGGGATTACAACAACACCAACTAGCGCCACAATCAATAGTGCATCTGACATGATGCATGCGCTGTCACTTCAGTCAGCTGCAATCACCTCTCATTTATCACCTCAACAGCTGCACGATTTTATCACTCAGCGCCAAGTACAGCATTTAAAGCAAAGAACCATCCCCAATCTGTATCACCAGCAGATTCAGCAGCAGCAGCAGATTCAGCAGCAACAGCAGCAGCAACAACAATCTCTGCCACAGTCTCCATCGCCACAGCTGATAGCACCCAACACTCGACCAGAACACGTCAGACTGGGTGATTTCTCCATAGTTCGAACAGTTGGCACTGGCAGTTTCTCGCGCGTTTATCTCGTCAAACACAAATCAACCTCGCAATTCTACGCCATAAAGCGCGTTGACAAAGCAGACATCATCCGACTATGCCAAGTTGAACACATTAACAATGAACGCAACATCCTTGCAATGATTCGCAGCAACTGTCCCTTCATCATCAATCTCTATGGCACATTCCACGATCATCGACATTTGTACTTTTGGCTGGAGTATGCACCTGGTGGAGAGTTGTTTTCGCACCTCAAGAGATATCAAAGGTTTCCGGATAATGTGGCAAGGTTCTATGTCAGCGAAATTGCACTAGCGTTAAGGTATCTGCACTCGTTGAATATAGTGTACAGGGATTTGAAGCCTGAGAATTGCATGCTGAGTGCGCATGGTCACGTACTACTAACCGATTTTGGGTTCTCAAAATATGTAACCGATAGAACTTATACGCTATGTGGAACGCCGTCGTATATCAGTCCAGAGGTGATTATTGGCGTTGGCCATTCGTTCCCAGCAGATTGGTGGGCACTGGGTGTGCTGATTTATGAACTATTAGTTGGAACTGCACCGTTTGAAGGTGAGAGTAACATGGCTACATATGCATTAATCATTGAAAACAAACTCAACTTCCCCGCATTCATTGGCGAAGCGGCGCGGGATTTGATTAGAAGGCTGCTGGAGGCTGATTTGACAATGAGACTGGGGAATATGCAGGGCGGTGCGGATGACGTACTGGCGCACCAGTGGTTCAAAGACGGAAGGTTCTCGTGGAATGATGTGTGGCAGAGAAGGATACCGCCGCCGATTAGGCCAATGCACAGGTTTCCGGGCGATTCGTGCAACTTTGACAAGTATCCCGAGGAAATCCAACAACAGCATGTGGCGCTAGATGCAAATCAACCGACATTTGCAGAATACTTTCCAGGATTTTAACATTGGTACTAAAGAACTTTTATTTAATCAATTGATTCCTTTTACAGCTATTATGAGATAGGGTCACTTACTAGTGTACTTAGCCAGCTACAGAATAAGCCAATTGAGATTAAGAGTTGCAAAAATGTGAAAGAGATAGAATGGAGTAAACATTAGAGAGGAGCAGTTTCGCGGTCGAGCCAGACAGCTGCAAGCGGGTCGTGTGCGACGAGCGGCCCGATCTTGTCGCGCACCTCGGCGTGGTACGCATTCAGCCAGCCAATCTCGTCGGCGCTGAGCATCGATGTCACAATCATCTTCTTCTGGATCGGAACCATCGTGACATGCTCGAACTTGAGGAACTGCCGGCCGTTGAAGTGGTGCTTAGTCTGTGCCGGCACAACCATCAG
>MU603005.1:0-16724 GCA_025201865.1 Ramicandelaber brevisporus
TCATATCCATGGATGCGATAGAACGAGAGTACTGCCGAAGTTAGAATCTCGTCCTGCGTCGCATCCAGTGAAGCGCCAATATCTTGGTAGAATGTCTTGCTATCAGCGAGCAACAGTGGTTGTTCGTCTGACATTGTCGTGTCGATAGTCGAAAGGAGGGGGAGTGTAACAACGGAAAGTGAGAGAGGGAGAGAGAGAGAGCGAAAAAGGAGTGTAGTGGACAAAGCACTGTCAAAGACGCCAGAGTGTTTGTGTTGCTGTTGCTGTGGATTCCCCACGCCAATCGGAGATATTTTGTCGGCATCTATTTTTATCATTGCTTCATCACAATACTTTTACCAATTACAAATGCTATATGGGCAAATCCGCCTGCGTTCAGAAAACACAATGGAGTGAATAAAACGCAAATTGATAAATCCTACTTTTTATGTTAACGGTTTTAGTTCACTCTCTAGTTTGATTGACAACATGTTATGGCGGTGACGAACGGGAATGCGCTACACACCTATTTTCCTCAAGACTCCCTTCAAGCACCAGCGTTGTTCCCTCGTTGTCCCCAGGTGCTGGCGTGTGCTGGCGCGGTGTTCGGTCCCCGTGGTGGTTGTCCCTCTGCCGCCAGGTTGGTGTGGCTGGCATCCGGGTTTTCCCAGCGGCATGTTCCATCTGTTTCCCTCCCTTCTTGGTTCGTCCCTCTTCCGTTGGCTTTCTCCCCCACCTCTTGCTTGCTGTCGTTGGTCGTCGTTGTCACCAAGTGAAGGTGGTTGCGTTGGCTATCAGCACTTGTTCCCCCTATTGCTGTCGCCATGCTATGTTTTTTTTTCGGTTCGGTTTGGCTGTGGTTCGGTTCGGTATTCATCTTAATTTTTATCTGCTTAGATATGAGACGGGTTGTAAAGGATGTGGGAAAGTATGCAACGGTTAGTGTCATCCCTATACTGTCTCATTTGGCCATCTCTATCCTAGCACGGAACCCTGGGCTCCAGGTACTGTTTCCAGGTGGATGGGTCTAATTCAAATGATATTAAAGTGACTGTTATTCTTAAATTAAAGGCTCGATACTCAAACGAGGAAACCGCTCCTTCAAAACTTCAGTAGGCTGATCAAACGGGGAAAAGTTAGTCACATGTAACTTCTCAAGCATGGGAAAGAGCGAGACAACTGTTTCAACTTGCTCAACCCGAAAGTCCATTATTATGAAATATGTGATAGAAAGGCGTCGCAGCGAGTTATTAGTTGCTCCATGCAGATTATCTCTAATGATTGGTTCTATGGATGGGAAAACATAAGATATTCTGAAGGTATCAATTGCAGGTGCATAGAAGAGAACAAATTGAAGCACAGCCAATGTAGGATCTTCAGTTGTACTGTCGCAGTGAGTATCCAAAATCTTTAGACTCTTTAATTGATCATTATGCTCACCAGCGTGTCGAATGCGAGTGTTGCCATTGAGTGGCAGAAGGTATGATACATCACACGCGCTGTCTATAATTAGCTGCTCAAGCTTGGGCAAGTGAGCAGCCATTATAGCAGGATTTATAGTCACCGTGGAGAAGTACAAGTTAAGTGTCTCCAGATTTGGTACACTCTTAATGAAGACATTCCAGAGTTTATTGTTGCAGTATTCTAGCTGCATATACTTAGCAGCTGTAAAATAACCATCAACCATAAGACTCAGGGATTCACGTTTACCGTATTCACTCTCGCTGATATCCAGTGACTCAAGTACTGGGAAGCATCTGGCTGTGATGACGGCTGCATCATTGTCACTGTAGTCTCTGCTACGAGCTGGCAGTTGCAGATAGAGCTGTTTGAGCCGACTGAAGACGACGTCTTTTGTGCTGTGGAAGAATGTCTTAAAGTCACCGATGCTTGTATTTTCACTTGGGTTTATTGTGAGATCAACCAGGACTGATGCAACTTTGGCCATAAAGCTGCCTACGTGTTTGCCATTGAGTGTATCCTTCGAGATTGTCAATGTGAATGAATGCAGCTCGGGCTTGTTTATTAAGATGACCCATTCATCGAGCCAATTCAGAGTATCGTGCCACGATCTCGATAATGTCCATTCAAAATCCACATCTTGATTGCGCTGCTCAGAGCCAGCGATCCATTTGGCAATTGCCATGGCACCGCTCTTTTGATACGAGTCAAATGATGCTCTTTGTATGCTAACATGCTGGAGAAGTAGCATCTCATGCTTGAAAATATCGCAGCTCTGTGGATTCAAATACACTGCAAGGCGAAGCAAGTGAGGAAGATTTGACATACGTGTGGTAACTGGGAGGTTGTCAGGGATTGAGAGACTGCGTACAAGGTGTCCATATCGAGCCCATGAGCTCGACGGAGCACGCCAGATAGCCAAATCAGACTCTTTTATATGGCGCCATACTCGACTAGCAAATATCCAATGCAGTTTGCTGTTTACAGTTAGCACGCGCACAGACTCGGAGCGGCTGAAATAGTACGACAGCTCCTCGAGCAGCTCGTTCGGCAAAGCAAATAACGGAGAAGCAGCAGTGGTCGCGATCATCTTTAAAAAAAAAAAAAGGGTCATCTGTTGTGAGAAGGGGAAAGAGGGAGAGATAGATAGAATTGGCTAAAAAGAGGCTTGTTTGTAAACACGGCACAGTGAGGGGGAATCTGGTCACACTGGTGGCTGATGGTTGGCATCTCCAATCAAGTCATTCTTTTTTTGTTTGTTTGTGGATTTCAGCCTTTGGATGTTACTGCCACCATGATGCCAAACAGTATCGATGCTAATGAAGAAGGAAATGGCGATGCCGATGTCAATGTAGGTGTCAATGACAATGACAGTTTGGTTCCTTAATTTGCAAGCAAGTTGTCAGATCCACTATTCTCTCTCTCTCTCTCTCTCTCTCTCTCTCTCTCTCTCTTGTGTCGCGGCTTTCGCTTTTGCGAGCTATCAGTATTTTCATCCTTTATTATTTTTTTTTTTATCGCTTCCAGGCACGCTTGATCGACACAGACTACCAGAGTCTATTAGACAGCTATAGGAGCAGCAGCAGTCCACACCAAGATGCTGAATCAAGTGTCTTCGTTCTTTGCGTCAGCGGTTGATGCACTTTCCCCGCACTCCAAGAGTGGGCCAGAGGCGTTTCGTGATCACTGGCAGGCTGTTATGCGCTTCTATGAGCCAGCCAGTTCAGATCTGCTTGGAGATCCCATTGAGACTACATCTATTGGGCATCATTTGTCAGATATGATTACATGTTTACGTGAGGAAGAGGAGTTTAATCGAGTTCAGTTTGAAATGAGTAGCAGTGGTGCAAGCATATTTGGAACTCCCAGAATGATGCACAGCCATCATCAGCATCATCCACCAGGAACACCTACGATTGGTCCATCTCGTAGTAATGCCAGTAGCCATAGTAATAGCCACCAGTCAGGATATAGAAGAGGTGATATGCATTCTCATCAGGCACTGCCACCGCCATCGGTCAGTCCACGTGATAGAGAGTGTTTATGGATGCTGTTTGACAATGGAATACTGTCAACGTTGGCAGGGTTTGCAGAGACAGATGCGCCGCGTGGAATGAGACTCCATGTGGTTAGATTCTTTGGCAGCGTTGTTTCTTTATTGCCCATAGACTCCTCAATGATGCTGGCTAACCCGGCAATGAGAATGCCACTAATTAGACTGTTGCGTGACTGTCATGCTGCAATTCAAGCTGCAGATCATTATAGCTCGGCCGAGACTCGCTCAATGTCTCCCATGTCACTTGATGCTGGCAGTGGAGGTGGGATGATTAGACCAATTGGGAGCACAGGCAGTACTCAAGGTAGACATGAATACAATGTGGATAATATTGGCGACTTTAGCTTTGCAAGCAGTTTGATTCATGGTGGAAGCACTGTTCGCGAAAGAAATAATGAGGCATGGTTAAGACATGAGATTATCGCACTAGTTAGTGCTGTGTTGAATCAAATTAGAAGATATAACTTGACTTCAGGCGGCATGGTTAATCTAATTACAATGTTCTTGGATAGTGGAAGCACACCTGATATTGATGGCCCAGTTCGTTTAAATAATAATAATAGCAGCAGCAGCAGTGGTCGCAATAATAACAACAATAACGCCAATGAGATTGACAAGGAACCTCAGTTATTCTTGGTTGATGTACTACTGAAGCATCAGTTGGCATTGGGCAGAACAGGCATTTTAGCTAGACAAGCCTTGCAGCTGAGTATTGAATTGTTGTTAATGGATGATCATGCTAGGAGAAATATTAAACGCAGCTCGCTTGAGTTTGATGATAACGGCAATGAAATCAGCACTATTCATCAGAAGATCACCAACTCATCGTCGAATCAGCCAACACTCTCAATGAGATACCTCATTCATCACTCTCACATATTCGAGCACCTGGTTGAGCGACTTGGCTACTTGTATGCTAGATTGCCTCTCGGAAGGTCAGCTCTGCGCTCTTTGAGAAATCGCCAGGTTAATTTGACCAACAATGCCTCAGCTAACACATCAATCTCAGGCAGCATGACACCAGGGCATGATTCACGCAACTCGGGTGCTATCAGAAAGCACGGTGGTGGATTAGGTGGTGCAGGAGGAGGCGGTGGTGGCGGCCGTCGTTTAGATCGACTCGATGCGTTTAAATCATCATCTTCTTCGTCAGCATCGTCATCATCATTTGGTGGACATAATCCATTCTCATCACAGTCAAGTCAGCAGCACCAACAGCAGAGCAATCCAGATGAGGAGACACTGGATGCATTCTTTATGATGTATTCGTTTATAGATTCATTGGCAGTAGTATGTGAATCGTATAGTTCAGAAGTATCATCTGCACTCGCCCGCACTTTCCACATAATGTTCTTGAAGCCAGTGATGACTCTTCCTCTCATTACTGCATCTCCTAACTTGGCTGTAACTGCAACTGCATATTTGACTGAGATGGTGCGAAGTGCTCAGTCAACTGTACTATTGGAATCGTTGGCTGCATTTTTGCTGGGTGGAAAGCAAACTAGTGAAGATATATTGTCGATATCAGAGAGTTTAGTTCCTGAAATGTGGCCGAAAGCAATGCTGGACGAAGCTACAGAGTTAATTCCAACGCAGGTGGCTGACTGGGCTAGAAATGAAAACAATGCTCAATTGCTTGACTTAAATGCATCTTCAACTGGAGCATTGCAAAGTAACGCTCCATCGAGAACTGGCAGTAATAGAAACAGCAAGAAGAAGAAGAGAAGATCCGAAAAGGCCGCTGCGGCTGCGGCTGCGGCTGCTGCTGCTGTCAGTGAAACCGAAGCTACAGCTGAGTCGGAAACAGACAAACTGCTAAAGTCCCTGGCATCACTTGGCATAAACAGTAGTAATTTTGGCATTGATGGAGCAGATGCTGGTGGCAGTGATGACCAGTCAGAAGATTTGCGTGAGATTCTCATCAGCCGTATGGAGTCATCTCATGAACTGTTAGCCATGGCAACTCTTCAGCTATTCGATACATTGTTAGCCACTGATAGTAAGCTTGTCTACGAATTATTGGTTCTTCGCAACTTTGTCACTCCTCTTGCACTAGTCCCTCCATCCTCGGCATCCTTGGATATTGACCAGAGCGTTCCTGAGTTAGTTCTTCCAAAGGGCACTGCATTATCCAGAACATCTTCAGTAGAAAAGTCACCAGCGCCTGGCAGTCCCGCCGGCCAGCAACTAGGCTCTCCAGGCACTGTGAACTTGCCATTAGCTGAGAGCGCAGTCAAATATGTAGATACATTGGCAGTTGTACGCACAGTGATGGATCAGGCTTTATCTATTATCCCAGAGAGTCTGCAGCCCCCAGCCAAGCAATCCAAGCCCAGCAAATATCCACGAAAGCCCATTGTTACTGTACAGACTTCTCCTCAGCAGCCGCCTCCACTGCCTCCACGTGGCGCACAGAGTCCAACAAGCAGTCAGCAGACCGGGCCATTGGCAATTGTTGGCAGTCCAACTCCTCAGCTTTCTCAAGGCGGCCGTGGTAGAGGACGTGGCGGTAGAAACAGACGAGGATCGATTCTAAACAATAGCAACAATCCAGCAAACCGAGGCATTGTGCAGCAAGTTGACAATACTCCAACAAAGGGCAACCAATCACGAGCTGAGCCATATCAACTGCAGCAGCAGCAGCAGCAACAGCAGCAACAGCAGCAACAGCAACAGCAACAAACACTTGGTCGCAAGTTAAGCTTTGTTGACAGACTACAGGGCTTGCTCAATGGTAATGGACTCGGCAAAAATGACTTGGGCAGGGCTGCTCGCTCTCTTCTCAACTTTGATGATATGCCACGACAGCAGCAGCAGCAGCCAGAGCCACTCTCAGATGTCGATCGCTACTTTGTCGATACCATTGAACGCTTCTCCGCCGCTCAACTAGCCCGCTCTGCTCGTGGATGGGCAGAGTCACCCGATATTGTTCGACAGGCGGCTGTTCACCCATCAGTTGTTCCACCATACGCCACGGACGCGTTCTTCTTGTCTCCGGCCCACTACGAAGGCATGTTCCTGCATACTCTGCTGCGAAACGTGTCTCGAATGCTGAAGCTGCCTCTTCATATCAATCTGCTGACAACGAGTATCATTTCTCGCATTCTGTGCACGCTTGGAGATGGTCCGGTTGCAATGTTCCTGTTGGTTGGATCAGCTGAGCTGGAACTTGGCACTCGCGACCATTTGCAGCGTACGCCAATGCCCTCTTCCAGCACTCTTCCAGCAGACTGGTTGCAGAATGTGCCTCCGCGACGATATCTGTTTGACATTCTGCAAGAGATTCGTGACATGAGCATTGACCAAACAAAGGATATTGCGTCGTTCAAGACTCGTGTTTACATCTCTAAACAGCGTGGTCTCGACATGTCTGAAGTCATGAGCAACAGTGGCAGCAGTAACAGCGCGGCGAGATCATCAGCACTCTCATCTTCCACAGCGGGAGACGATGCCGCTGCCGCTACAGCTGCTGCTGCAGGTGGCTCTGATTCAGTTGCTAAGGACTCAGTTATGGATGAGAATACTCCATCAACAACAAATGTGCGTGTGCTGATTGAAGCATCGTTGATTCTCTCGGAATTTGCACGCGAACTTGCTGCAATCGCGTTTGCCATTGGGCTTTCAACATCGTCATCAACATCATCTCCACTTTCGGATTAATTCACTTTTGAACAATATTCTTCTTCCTTTCCTCTTCCTCCTTTCTTTAATATTCTTTGCCCTCTACTTTGTCTTTTTTGCCTCTTTTATTATTTTTTTATTAACAAAAAATCAATCTCCCAAATACATTATGTGATGTCATTATTAGAGGTAATCATGATCATGATAAAAACAAAAACAAAAGTGAGTCCAAACGGATTGGCTGCTGTTTGGACAATAAAAGTAGCGTATCATACCACTCTTGCTGTTTTGTCAGCTCGAGTTCGGAGAGGAGGTCATGTGGACTTCGTTCGGAGTTGTTCAACTTCCACTTCGGAGCGCAAAAACTCTGCAGAGAGAACATGCGTTCAAAAGTGACTGAGCCAAAACCCAAACCCTAATCGGCCTTTTCTGGTTGAACTGCCATCTCTGAGGTTTCAGCTAGCCTACACGCATGTTGGCGTATGTGTGCGTGTGTGCGTGTGTGTGTCCCGCGAATCGTACCACTCGCTTGCAAACCCTAACCGGCCTCCTTTTGACTCGCCGCGCTGTTTTTTTTTTCTTACCTCTCGCTTTCCGGAGAAAGACATTTGAGAGAGAGAGAGAGAGGAAGCACGCGAGAGAGCGAGAGAAACACACACGGAGGAAGCAGGGTCTAAAGGCGATGGTCGCGAGCCTGTTTGTCCATTCCGTAAGCGAGTGACGTACCACCGCAAAGGTATAAAAAGTCCCTCAAGTTTGCTCACTTAACGACCATTGATTGTGCGGCGACATCAAATACGCACACATCTCCACGAACTTCCTCGTCGCAGCAATCCTGTTTTTTTATTGCTGCTTCAGCCACACGCACACATCCACACATTTATCCCATTTTTTCTATTCTATCATCAACAACAATGCTTGCCAGACTTCGCGCTACCTCCACGTTGAGCAGAGCGCTGCGCACACCGCTGCGCTCGCTTGCCACCACCTCCACTACACTCAATGCCCATGCTGCGCCGCTGCACACTCCATGGGCCAACCCATTCCCCGAACATGAGTTCCATGTCAGTCCCGAGAACGGTTTCCTCCCACGCCAAGACCCGCTCGCTGAGCTCCCCATCAAGTACGACGCAATGGAGAGCCTGCTCCAGCGCATGTCGCTTCGCCAGCCCGACGGCACTCCCGGTTTGCTGGCCACTGGCGAGTTTGGTGGTGCTGTTCTCCGCGAGCTGCCCTTTTATGATGTGTCGGATATTTCCGACCAGCGACTGCTGACTGCCTTGTTCCGTGATTTGACATTCATGGCATCTTCGTACCTGCTGGAGCCGTGCGACATCAACTATCGCCACACCGGTAGCTACGGCCTGGCCCGCCAGGTCTTGCCGCGCAACATTGCTGTGCCGCTCGAGGTTGTCGCAGCAAAGATTGGCGCCAAGCCATTCATGGAGTACGCGCTGAGCTATGCGCTGTACAACTACAAGCGTCTTGATGCCTCCAAGGGCCTCGACTACAACAATCTTGCCTTGGTTCGTGGGTTTGCCATGACACCCGATGAGTCCGGTTTCATTCTGGTCCACGTTGCCATGGTTCGTCACTCTGGCGAGTTGGTGCGCAACGCTGTCAAGTCTTTGGATGCCGCTCGTGCTGGCGACCGCGCTGCTTTCGACGAGGCTCTGATCGGATACCGCACGGCTCTCGAGAATGTCAACGAGGTCATGGAGACGATGTGGAAGCGCAGTGATTCCAACGGCTATCTCGGCTTCCGCACATTCATCATGGGCAGCAAAAACCAATCCTTCTTCCCGCAGGGCATCACCTTTGAAGGCGTTGATCCAGCCACCAACCCGCGTCACTACCGCGGTGAGAGCGGTGCCAACGACAGCATGATCCCGCTGAGCGACAACTTGTTCCAGCTGTCTGCCCTCATGCCCAGCAACCCGCTTACCCAGACCCTGCGCGACTTCCGCTCGTACCGCCCCAAGAACCACCACGCCTTCCTCACATTTGTCGAGGAAGAGGCCCAGCGGGTTAAGGTGCGTGAGTTTGCACAGAACGATGCCAACTCTGCCGCGCTGATGCTTGCTAACCTGGACTTGATTCGCGCATTCAGACACCGTCACTGGCTGTTCACCAAAGAGTACATCATCAAGCACACGCAGCATCCAGTTGCCACCGGCGGCTCACCAATCGTGACATGGCTGCCAAATCAGCTGGCATCTGTGCTGGAGTCAATCACGTCGATTGCCAGCACCATCAATTTCGGTAAGCTCACTCAGCAGAACCAGGCGATCGTGGATGAGATTATGCGTCGTGCCGAGGCTCAGCACCGCGTTCTTGTTCGTGAAGTCGATGATCTCAAGAAGCGCTTCCCGAACCAGGAGCGCTTTGCCCAATAACCACCTTCACACACTCTCTCGTTCTTTCATCCTCTCGCTGTCACTCTTTGGGACTTTTGCTCGTAGTATTTCATCACCTCGTGTGCTTTGTATCCAGCTGTCTTTCTCCTCCTTTTCTTTTTGTTTTCTTTTTCTGCTTTTTCTTTTGAACGACTGCTCTGCTTGGTTGCTAATTTGGTGGTATACGAGTTCATCTGGTATCTGGCTGGCCATGCCAATCAAGTCTGACTGCCCAGTCTTCTTTCTTAGAAAGAAGCTTCCCTTACCAGTGATCAGTGCACAAGTCTCACGATGCCTCTCACTGGAACGAGATAGCTGCCAAGGATGGCCAAGTTATTAAGCCAAGACTGTGGACACGTTCGCTGTGTCTACTCTTCCTCATCTCTCTCTCATCTTCTCTTTGTGGACGTGCTTCCTTCTTTTCTCTTTGTGTCTTTTTTTTGTTGCCTTCCTTCTTCTCTTGGCTGCAGATTTGTCGTGGTACATTCGGGTGCCTTTGAAATCCAGGAGCACGGCGGACTTGCGAGAACATTTGGCTGTGGTTTCGCCATACTACTCCATTTTTTTTGTTCCTTTACTCGATCGAGTATAAACATACACGCACACTCAATCTGCTAGATTGCAACCAGGTAGATCACCTGATTACTACTCTTTGTCTGCCTCTATAGAAGAAACAGCAACACAGCACAAAACAACACAAAACGACAGCTCCCAGTTACATAGCCACTACATAGCCCGCCTGGCAACCAGTAACCGAACATGGCTAGCTTGGAGACTAGCCGCAACTTCAGCTCAGACCTGATATCAGTCTCGACCCAGGCTGCAATTGCGTGCGGTTTGAGTGTTGCAATCATATTCAGCTTCGAGTTGCTGCGCCGGAAAGATCGTCTTTGGCATTTGTACAGCGCTCGAACGAGACTGAGGTATCTGCCGACTCCAGCGCTGCCTAGGCGACCGTTTGGATGGGTTCGACCTATTATTCAGCTTGATGAGCGATTCTTTTTGACACATGTTGGGCTGGATGCCGTGATGCATTTGAGGTTTCTGCGGATGTGTATGCAAATTGTGCTGGTGGCATGTGTGATTTGTAATGTGGTGTTGCTGCCAGTAAACTATCTCAAGGGTAACAATGATCCTGTTGATAATGGAAACCATACAAGGGGTGGTAGCAACAATGGCATTGGACACAGCTCGAATCTTCCAACTAGTCGAAGCATTCTTGGACGCGACCTGCAGTTTGATGCATCAGTTGCAGGACTAACGTTACACAACCATACTACAAACATATGGTCTGTGCCCTTTGATGCAATGGTTGTTCCGCGGAATAACAATAGTAATTCCGATAATTCAACCGATCAGCCACAGCCACAGCCACAGCCGCAGCAGCCTGAAACACCCGAGGAAGTTGCAAGGAAAAAGGTCAGCATTCATTTGTTCAGTCTTGATCACCTTGGTAACAAATCAAATTACTTTTGGTTCCATCTCATTTTGCTATACGCGCTCATGTTGTTTATCATGTACAAGTTGCTGAGGAACACTGTGGACTATGTGAAAATGTATGCAGACACTCTCATATCAGAATCAGTGTATGGTCAACTATCGACGAGAACTATATTGGCTGAAGATATTCCAAAGCGGCTGCGAAGTGAAACTGCATTGCTCAAATTCTTTGAGAATTTACAAGTTGGAAACGTCGAAGGAACAACGGTTGTTAGAAAGTATACAGAGTTGCAGAAAATGTTGGATAAGCGAAAGAATATCATTGACTCATTAGAAATCAACCACATTAGTTTAGCCAGAGACTATTTGCATACACTGCAAGAAGAACTGGACACAGCAACTACTCATCAGCAGCAGATACAACAACAGCAACAACAACAACAGCAACAGCGGCAGGCATCAAAGCATCAGAGACAGCATTCAGCCTCGCCACTTAATCCATCGGCCAATGGAGAAACTCCACATATGGATTCAATGACATCCACATTGACAGATGGTAACAGTACAAATAGAGTCAGTGAACAATCGGCTGTTATCGATACTGAGGTGGATGGAGGTATTGAAAGAGGATATGCCGCTGCTCGATCGTATTTAATGCAATGGATTTCACAGCGCAATTTAAGAAGCATGCATTCTGGGAGAGAAGCATTTACAGCGCAATTGCAATCACAGCCAGATTCAGTTTGGACACATTTATCAGCAGTGGATAGAAAAGAGCTGGACCGATATCAGCCACTATACAATGACATTCCTCTCATTGCACGGCCACTCAGCAGATGGCAGGGATTCATTAATTTTTGGAGATTAATTACTAGTTGCTGTAGAAGACGATCTCAGCAGAAAGAAACAACGCGCGACAATCATCATCACCAACATCATCATCATCATCATCAAAAACATAGATTGAGTCGACAGTCAACAGCAACGACTGCAGCAACAAACGATGTTAATAATATCAATGCCAATATTAATAATAATAAATCATCCCAACAGTGCACTATTGATAACCAGCTGAGCAAATTAGATCGAGTAGAAAAGAGACTGGAGAATTTGCGAGATTTATCTAGAATTGATAAATTATACAGACCAACCAATGCTGCATTTATCACATTTGAAACTCAAACTGCTGCTCATTTGGCTGCACAGGCGTTTGTATTCAGCTCGCCTCATCAAATGAAACTTAGCTTGGCACCTGAGCCACGTGATGTCATTTGGGATAATTTCTTGTTTGATGAGCGAGAGAAGTTTATTCGCAAATTGGTGGTTAGATTATTCAGTTATGGATTGATTATTGTATGGCTGATTCCTATGACACTTATTCTTGGTTTGGTATCATTGGAACAATTGAATAGAATCAAGTTTTTTGCAAATATTATTTCAAACTCCACAATTGTTAGAAACTTCCTGCAAAACAATCTACCATCAATATTATTCTCAATGTTTATGGCACTGCTTCCAATGGTATTGATGTATATAAGTAACAGACAAGCGTTTAGATCATATTCAGAATTAGAAGAGGCTGCTCTCGAAAAACACTTATTATTCCTGTGGCTAAATGTGGTTGTGTTCTTTTGCTTAGGTACCTCAGTTGCTTATTCTCTTCTTCAGTGGGTTTTATCTCCTTTTGACATTATTGCGGAATTTACTCGTGCAATTTCTCAAAAGGCTGCCGGATTCTACATTAATTGGATCATCTATACGACCATTAGCCATTGGTTAGAACTCGCTCAAATTGGGTTTCCGTTGTTTTGGACGTGGATTGGCGATAACAGACTTAAACTCTCTACTCCTAGAAGGACATTGCGCCATCAGAGACCGATCGCATTTACATTCTTTTATTACATGCCTGCTCATTGCATGGTATTCATCATCACTATTCTATATGCTGTCATTACTCCCCTCATCCTGCCATTCTCATTGTTGTATTTTGCAATTGGACTGTTAGTATATAAACACCAGTTTGCAGTGGTATATGTTAAGCAGTTTGAGAATCACGGTCGATTCTGGAGACATGTGATTAATAGTGTTTGTTTAGGAATGTGTGTCACTACAGCTGTATTCACCATAATTATATTCTTGAAGCAGAGCTATGTTGTTGCCGCAGCCACTCTGCCTCTATTTGTGTTAACCATCATGTATTGGCAATATATGCATGAATATTGGTGGAAGAGAATGACTTTCTTGCCTTTGGATAATATGGCTGTGGACATTAATAACAGTGAGGATGCTGATAATGGTGACAGTGATGGCGAACATGATGGAGGTGACGAAAATAATATGATGAATGAACATCAACATCAACATCAACAGCAGCAGCAACAGCAACGTTATGGAGAAGATGATGATGATGATGATGACATGATTGATGAGCATGGATTACGACGCAGACGTGTTAATGAGGCTGGTGACAGCATCACTCCTAATGGCGCAGCTATCGAGCTGAATGATTTGTCCACAAATCGCCGCCTCGGTGCTTCCGCCAATGCTCGCACACAGCGTCAGCTGTACACCGAGTCTCTCAGCTCTGCCGACGGTGGCAATCCAGCCAGTGCTCACATTGTGCACAGCGATCACAGCTCACCGTCATCAATCCATCGTCCCCGTCGACCAAGAACGCCGAGAGATGGCCAGCAGTCTTCTCCACCAGCACATTCAAGACTTGGTCGAACCAGACGAGCTATAGTTGATTTCTTGCGGTTCAAACCGGTTCAGCGATTGATCAATCGAATTCTGTTTGAATCGCAAGTCAGTTATCGGGATGATATGATGCACTATGCATTAGAGAAGCAGAAATTAAGACAACATGGTGCATTAGTTGGCGACGACATGCACGCTTCCACAGCTGCACTGTTGAATTCTGCTTCACCTGTGGCTCACTCGACCGTCGATGTGTCCTCTTCTGCTCATCTTGAAGGATCTGCAACTCCTGCTGCCTCTGCTGTTTTTGCTGTGCCAAACGCCTCGGTCGACTCGATGCCTGTATTGACCAATGTCAGTCCATCCACAGCGCAGCATCCCGCATCAGCTTCTCATGGGCCAGACCGTCGTACATCCAGTCCATATGCTGCTGCATTGGCTGGAATGGGATTCCCCACTCCCAGTTCAGTCCACTGGCGTCCTCAGGACCAGCTACATCAGCGTCAAGCCTCTTCTACTGCCGATGCTGACGAAGAACTCCGTGACGAGGCATCTCGTCTGATGAGCACATCCATTCTCACTGGTAGCTCTGCATTAAGACTCTCTCGCCAACTAGGCAAGAGCCGATCAATGCGCCAGAAATCTGGCCACAGTCAATCAATGTCACTCTCTGCGGTCGATACAAAGTCACTGCCAACATCACCGCTGGTCTCTGCCTCCACTGTTGACTTGCTGCAATCTGAGCACAATCCACTGAGCCCAATTGCCGAGGTCAGCTCTGTTATCATCAATGTGCAGCCACTGTCCGATGTTCATACCACTGTTCCATTGAAGGCTGCTGATGGCCCAGGTCTCAACTGCTCATCAGTGCAGCAGCGGATGGCAGCGGCCGGCTCCACTCTGCATCTGCCTCCAGCTGATCTTCAGGTACAACAAGACTCAATGATCCTGTATCAGACCTATCTGCATCCAAAGCTGGTTCTTCCTCTCAACAGCACATTGCTTCTGCCAAGCGATCCACTACGCACAAGATTTGATGCTGAAACCGACTGTGCTGTTATTGACTTCCCGCTCTATTCAACACGGTCTCCACTGTATCGTGATGCACAGGAACGCTGTCAGGCTCTCAAGCGCTATATGGCTAACTTGCAATCTGGCGACACTGCAGTACCAGTTGTTGACTCTTCAACTCCTCCTGTGAAATCAGATGGTGTGCTACATGTTCCGGAATCCAAACCATCCCAACGGTCCATTGAGAGTGGCTTGCGCCAGGTTGCTCGTGAATACGGCTTCGTGTTTGACGATTCTGATACCACAGCACCTGGCTCACGTCCAGGCGCTGCCACTGCCGGGAAACAAGTTGGTCCATCGTCCAAAGGCAGCACATTCCGCCTCATTCCATTGCCACAGGCACCTGTATCGCGTGGTAGCTCTCGTGGACACAATGACGATATTGAAGATAACCCATTGGATCCGAACAATGACCGTCTCGATCTTGGCCAAGCTGGTCAATTGGGCACAATTGTGGCGACTATCAGCGGCAGCACTGGTCACATTCATGGATTGACAAGAGTGCGCTCGCATGCTGGCGTGTCAGTGGCATCCAATGTGCCAGAGCCCACAGCAACTTCAGCAACAATTGGCACAGTCTTGAGCACTCAAAATGACACTCTGCTCACGCCACTGTCCGTGATTGGCCCACGACCACGCACGCCAAATCGATCCCTGCCTGGTGTCACCAACACACCTTCATCATCGTCTGGTAAGCGCGTTATCCATGTCAGCAATAGTATCTCCGTCCATGGCACTGATCTTTCGCAGCGACTTCCCACACCAACAGTTGGTCTCGGCTTGAGAATTGCCTCCAACACTGCTACTGAGAGTTGGGATCAACTCCAGCCTCGTATCTACACCGCAGTGCCGTCAGCCAGCAATGCCAGTATCAAGAAGGGACATGCTCGCCATTCATCTCATGTTTCACAGCAGCGTCCGACTCACATGCGCTCTTCGCCACTTGTTCGTATCCAGTCGAACGAGGTTGCTGTACCGTCGCCTCCACCACTACCATTGACCAAAGTGCCGTTGGTCCAAGTTGAAGATGCCGATTCTGTCTCTGATGAAGCCTACTCATCTACTTGGCCAACCGATAGAACCGCTCCTGCTGGCGCTGCAGCTATCATAATGGCAGCACGCAACAGCGCCATGGTATTGTCTAACCAGCATCATTTGTCATCGAGTGACGAAGACAACAATCCACTATCGTCATTACAAGAACAACAACAGCAACAACAACATCAGCTTCCACGTGAGTCTCAAGCATCAATGGCCACGATTCTGCACAACAAGCGTCCTCAAATTGCTCGCTCAGCCAGTAGTGGATTCGCAATTGATGCATCATTGCGTGGCTCTGGCGGCCGTCTGGGTACGTTTGCACTGTCGTCGGCCGCACCTCAAACGCCACTATCGGCTCGCGGCGTCCGTCGTGCTGTTACTCGCTATCCATCCAACTACATGCGTCCTGGCGCTGCGCTGACGCCAGATGGCAGTATTGCACCAGTGTTGGGTACGTCTCGATCCGACTTGTATCAAGGCATTGGAAATGATGACGATGATGATGACGATGATGACGAAGTAATTATCGCTGGTGATCACGCTGCCAATCCGTCTGATGACTTGTACTACTCAACCACAGATAGTAGTGATGATGACAATAATGGTGATATTGATAGTGCAACTGCCGTGCCAAGGGCACACGCTGGCGCGAGGAGATCAACTATCACCGGAGTGCGTCATCTGCCGTCCACAGGCAATCTGCGCCAACGCACTGCAAGGTGGTTCTTCAATCGTAATCGCCGTTCGCGCCGCGGCACTCTCGACTCAGCACGTGCGCTTGAAGATGGTACAGCTCAAGCCAACTTCGAAGAACAAAATGCCTCCAATGTTAATGCAACTGCCTAATTCCTCACTTTTTTTTACTTTCTTACCGAACTCTCTTGTCTAATTTTTTCAATTTAAAGTTTATAGCTGAGCACGCTCATCTGGAATTAGAGTTAGTTTGTATACAAACTACGAGT